>VWYH01002219.1:106103-343462 GCA_013399365.1 Pampusana beccarii
CCCAGGGATGGAGGTGAGGCTGACCGGTCTATAGTTACCCGGGTCCTCCTTCTTGCCCTTTCTGAAGACTGGAGCGACATTTGCTTTCCTCCAGTCGTCAGGCACCTCTCCCGTTTCCCAAGACTTGGCAAAGATGATGGAGAGTGGTCCAGCAATGACTTCAGCCAGCTCCCTCAGCACCCACGGGTGCATCCCATCTGGACCCATGGATTTACGGATGTCCAGATTGCTTAATTGCTCCCTAACCCAGTCCTCATCAACTAAGGCATGTACAGTAATGCTGTGAGGACTGAATGAAATGAAGCCCTGATGGGAACTGACACCATGCTGACACAATGGTGAACCACAGTGACTAACAAACTCACAGATGAGAGAAGAAAGAGAGGGGACCAGATAGAATGAGGTGGCCAAGCAACGTGTGATGAAGTCGGGGAAGGAGCATTGACATCGTCAGCCTCAGTGTGGTGCCCAACCTGGACGACCTCATGCCATCCAGTCAGAAAGAAACCCCACATCAGTTCATGTGCTAATAGCCACAGCAAAAAGAAGAACAAGCCCTACCCTCTGAGTGGCTATGCTGATCAGCTGCTAAGAGGACACTGACTTAAAATACACTGAGTGGTTTAGAGAAACTGTACCATAGCTGCCTGCACATGAATATCTTTCAGTGCTGAAAAGCATAGTCTACCCTGACTCCTGATGTCCTAACATCGTGAGGATGAGAGACAGCGACTACCCCGAAACAGAGAAATCCCACCAGGGAAAAGAAACAAAAATGATGTAACAAGTACAATAATGAAACAGCTGAAACCTGAGGGACTGACAGACAATGTAGTGTCCTGCCTTCCCCAAGTTTACAAACTCTCCAGCATGCTACTTCTTGCTTCAGGCCTGATCCTCTTGTGACTCAATTTAATAGACATTTTTCCAAATGACTTGAAGGGCCAGACTTGATTTGTCATCCACTTTCTCATCTGTAAGCCAGCATTTTACTGGTTTTGGGATATTAATTGTAATAATAACTGCTCCTGTAATGGTAATAAGCTCTAGAAGTATGAAGTTTTGATAGCAACCACTGTCAGGAACCGGTAACTAGACCACCACTGCGTTAGAAGCAGGTGATAGAGCAACAAGTCAAAATGCCTATAAGTACATAAGTTAGGATTTACTTGCTTTGAAACTCAGCCAGACATTGCTCTGAGTTGCTGGTGTTGCATCTTTTGCAAGCTGAAGCTCTGCTGTCAGGTTAAATGAAACATCCTGAGTGGTGTGCACCGTTGTGACATTGTCTAGAGTACAAGATAAATCTGATGTGAATTAAGTCAAGGCTCATCAGACTTACACAGGTCTGGGCAATTCTTCAGTGGGGATTTGTTGTCACGACACTAATAAGACATAACAGAAATTAGAACTGGATCAAATTATCTACACACATTGACATATGAAAGCTATGTGCGTGACTTGACTACGGTGAGAAATCTAAAACAGTTACAAGGTTGGGGTGATCCACACATGTATCTCACAGAGCTCTTAAATGGGATTTCTGAAATAATGTGGTTTACGTGTTCACCAACCACTACACTCATCATTAGGCTTTACAACCCGTGATCTTATTATTTTCCTTTAATACAAGAGGAGAGAATAAATACATTTCCCAGTGCTTCTCAATAGAGGTATGGAGCCTGGCTTCTCTCCCTCTGCCAGCCCCATGGCAGCAGAGGATAACCACCCCCCACCAACACACCCGACTATTGAGTTTGCGACTGCTCCCTGTGTGCCACTGTACTTCAGTACAAGGAAATGTCAGCTGCTAAAGGAGAGATGGAGAGATGGCTGTTCTCTAAAAAAGCCCCTGCCTTTGTACTTGAAGTGTCTTTACTGCAGAAGAGGGATTTCAACTAAATTCCCACAACTCCAGCAAGTCCAGAAATACTCTTGAAATACTGAACAACTAGTTTTACATAAACAAACTATATTAAAAATAAGGGTGTTCTTTCATTTTTCCTTCAAATTTACAGTGCCAAATCCTACTAGCAGTAAATGATTCCTGAAAGGCTTGTCTTTTATGGATTTGCTTGCGTTGTTTCCAGGAAAACTCAAAATCAACAGAGAATTGTGGGGAATTGATCTGCTTTATGAGGTATTCTCAATAAATCTACTTCATTGATGACTTTTTACTGCCATTAGCTAAGCTACAAACAATTATAGGCAGTATATTGACATTTTTACTCCTAGGATTTTGTCTTTTGTATCCGAAGTGGGAATTCAAGACCTGAGTAGGGATTGAGCCTGGAAGATATTGACATTCTCCTGGCTTATACATTAGTAGTTGTTCCTTGGGTTATATCCTTCAAACTCATTCTGTTTTAAGTCTACAAGTGGAAATCTGGAGTAATTTCACCGGCTTCAAAAGACAAAGGGCTGCTGACTCAAATTCTCCTGTTTCCCTTCCTCTCCCAAAGACTTTCGAGCCAGGGCCTCAGAATCAACAGATACAAAGTGAAGACACGGGTCACTGAAGCTCACCTTGATTTGAAGATTTTAGTATTTTAGTATTTATAGTCTTATTTCCACAGCTTATGAAAGGCAGAAAAATACTTAGAGAAATTAATCAAGTTTAGGGGATTTAAAAACATTAAAATAATTTGTATAAAAATACAGGAATTGCTTGCAGTATGCCCACTTAGCCGAAGTGGTTAAAGGAAAACAGTTTGCTTCCCACTCCTGATGATGATGATGATGCCAGTTACTAGTGACAAGTTATGTTGCGAGTATGAGACCTGACGCTGTGTGAGCCTGGGGGGAAGGCCACTCACTCCTCCCTTGCACAGGGGAGAGGAGAAAGACCCCGCTGAGATGACCAGGGGAGCAGGGCCACCACCTGAGCCAGGGCAACGAGCAGCAGCAGCTGAGCTGGGCAGGGAAGGACCCAACCAGTGGGGCGGCAGAGCTGCCACTGGAGCAGCCACCTCTCCCAGGGGCTCTCGGTCCCTGCCCCAGTGCCCAATGCTGGGGGGGCTGCCTCGCCGCTCCCCGGCCGGCGTGGCTGTGCGATATACACACACCGCATCAGTCGCCTTTCTTACGCTGCGCAGGGGGCTTGACCCCGGCACTTCTCTCCTTTTTACTCTGAATTTCAATGTACAAACGGCTTTTACTCCTAAGTGACCATTCCTGCATCCTAGACACAGCAGACGTTCGATTGCTTAAGAGGCTGAAAGAGAAATACATATTTAGGGCAGCATGTGGCTTAAAAAGCGGCTATAGTCAGACAGTCATTAACCACAGCAAAGCTGTCTGGCACTGGATGAGGATTATTAAGTTTTCTGTAGGCTCTTTAAAGTGACATTTTCAGAATCAGCGGTTAAGCTCATTCTTTTCAAAACGAGATGTGTACCTCCCAGCCTCCATCTCAGCTTCTCTGAAAGTAAAGTCATTATTTTCCTATTGTCAGTGTTCCACCCCAAAATCTTTTGGAATATTGTCTCTCCCTTTTTTTCTCTTGTCATCACAGAGCCTGAGGTACTATATTCTTCTGAGAGTATCACACAATTTTTTTCTTTCAAAAAGAAAAAAAGAACTGGCCTTGGCCAGTTTTCTTTTTTTCAAATGCACTTGGTGTTTGTTTTTTTTTTTGTGTGTGTGGGTTTTTTTTGTTTTCTTTCTGTGCAGTGTTATCATCTTCTAATCACGTATCTTCTACTGTAATTTTATATCTCATCCCTTGATTTTAGCTATGGAGAGACACACTATAAGGGAGAGTTATGTTAATTACTTGCCAAATCTATCGGAGAAACAGCCAGGTAACTATCCCTGGCTGTTTTATATAGTGCAACTCTGGGACGGTTCAGGAAACCACTGAGGCATTGCTTTACCTATCCATAATTAATTATTGATTTCCTGTTGTGCAAGTTGCAAAGATGACAAGACCTAATCTGATGAATAAAATAGCTATAAGAAAAGGGAATCGTATGTGAGGCAAAGCATGAAGGACAAGACTTCAGATACGGCAGAGTTCATTATTCATTTTGCTGAGGTTGTATGCAGCTAAATAATAAACCTTTCAAAACACTGCAATAAAATGAAATAAATCCATTTTTCAAAGCATCACTTTTCCTCTCAAACAGAAATAAAATTGATTTAATATATTTTAGAGGAAATGAAGGCAGCATTCGGCCCTTTGGCAAGAATTTCTGTTCTTCTATTTTCCCCTGCATAAGGTATATAAACTATCATTTAAATTGTTAGAATCACGAAGAACTATTTTTACTTGTGTCTTGTATACAAAAAAACCCTTGCATCCAAGAAAGTGTTTACAAAAATTTTTGACTTGTATTGTCGTCTTCATTCCAGTAATGCAGTTTCACCTATCTTAATGTGTTTATGCCATAGAAATGCAAACTCTGTCTCTTGTCCACAAAAACTCAGGGGGTAGAAAAAAAATACTAATCTATACTCAGGGTCAGCTTCTTAAGCCTACAGTCCTTACAAAGACTTGAAACTAAACAAAACCTCATACTTCTCTTTTTATGTAATAAAACCAACCAAATACAACTCTTAGCGGTGTTGTGTTAATGGTTGGACTTGATGATCTTAAAGGTCTTTTCCAAACAAATTGATTCTACGATTCTATTATACCTGCAAACACAAAAAAACGCAAAAAATCATTATCAGAATAAATTTGCACTGTTGTCTCTTATGGTGAAGAACATGGTAGGTCTGATGATACTACCTGCGATCTAGAGCCATTAGGACTTTATGTTTTCTGAAGAGTGGCACTGCGGCTCAAAACCGGGGATCATTTTATTCAAACGTGTAGCTGCCTGACAAACAAGGAATTGGCAGCTCTTTGGAAAAATCACTAGATAAACTCATGCTGTCCTTGGCTTTAGGTCAAAAGTTCCTGTATAAATACACATAAATTAGAGAGTTAGAGACCCGAGTGATTACTGCTAATCCGTGTGAGTTTTAAGGATATACTGCTTTGAGCACGTAATTTACCAACACACTTGGATACTAAAAATGAGAAACACATTCTTTTTTACTGAAATACCTTTAAGAGTTTCTGATTCAGTAAATAAGAGTTCCAGTATTGATAACTCAAACAGGAACACACTACTGCACCAAAGCCCACACCTCTCATTTTAGAGGAACCACAACTTTTTAAAAAAGCACTTTGTAAAATTAAAAGTAATAAAAACAATTTCAAAACTGCCAGTGAAAATTTTCATTTCTACTTTCTACAGGAAGAAGAAGCTCTTTTATCAAGACAAACTGTATCAGCCAGTAAATGAAGTAAAATAACTCAGAACAAAGCACACATACTACAAAAGAGACTCCTATCAACATACAAGGTTTCTTTCTTTGAGTTTGAAACGGCAGACATATTTAGGCCATTTTTAAAATTCTGTTAGCAGTTTTAGGAAGAGAAGAGGGAAGAAATGAGGACTTCCCAGCATTTTGTTTCCCCACCCATTATTAGATCATGTAGAACATCAAAGAACTGAAAGTAAATACTGATGCGCTAGATAAATATTTCATTGAACTTTGATTGAATTTACATGTACTGGCCATGCTAAACAACCTCTTTTAACCTCCTTATAGGACCCAGAAGAATGAGAAGTATAACAACACAGAGGAGCATCAGCGAAAGATGGCCAGTGATATGCATCAGACCATCACAGACTATTTACCTCTGTAATGAAAACATGTTCTGATTGCCACAATAAGAAGTTTAATTTGATTTCCATCCCCTCTGCTGTTTGCGTATGCTATTACTTCTAGTAAAAATTCTCATCCGAATTATTTGCAAAACCATAAGCAGCCATCCCACACAGCTGTTTAAGCGAGCTGGGAGTAACCAAATTTCTCACCTCTGCTCTTTACTACATATGTGTTTTTATCAGTGTCTGAACCTATATATGCAAACATCAAGCACGTAAGTTAATTAAAATGATATTTTGTTCTGAATGGTAGAAATCATGTTCCTTGAATGAATTTTGGAGAAAAAGACTGACATGAATAAAAAAGACTTTTGAAACTCTTTAAAAAGATGTCTGGATTATTTTCAGTATTATGTATCTGAACCCACCTAAATTTTCTTATTTATTTGTTATTTGTGTGTTATTTATATTTGTTTTAAAAATTAATACATTATTTAAGTTGACTAAAAATGTTCTCACTCTCAAAAGACATGCAGACAATTTTCTTAGGTATCTACTTTGTATTCAAGTATAAAAGTCCTATCTTATTATGAAGAACCATACTTTTGAGAAGAAAAATTCTGTAGATGTGACCCTCCACTTTTGCATAGCCTTCCAGATCCTGGATGCCTACTCGCACCTCTAACCTAAGGATATTTCAGAAACTTCAGTTATACAATTCCCTTCAGAACTAAGTCAAAGATACTGACTCCTGGGCTGCATTTTAAATTTTCTTTTCTTCAGACAAGTTCAAAAGGTGGAGTACGTTAAAGACAGACTTTGTACATTATAACATTAAATTTCTCTCTTCTATATCTGTACTTAGTAACCTTAAAATGGATTTGGGTTTTCAAATGAAAAATACCTAGTCTTTCCCACGTAAGTCAGCTAAAGCTTACTGTAGGACTCATTACCAATACCAAGGACACTTTAGCATCATATATACATACGGCTTATCCTAGAGAACTGTTTGGACAAACTTTATTTTCTTACTTGTTTGGCACCTCTTGCGTCTAGTATGTTTTGGATGAGAATGGTGTCAGTTTCCACACACCTCCTACTGATGATTTAGAAGAATTACTGCTAAGTCTGGTTGTTGAATTACCACTTGCTACAATGCTGGATGTTACAGGAAAGCACTATCGTGCCTTTAAGGCTCTCATGGGAAAAGTGAAAGTCAAGCAGAGCTGCAGATACAAAGCTCATAGCAGAAACCATTAAGGTTTATTCCTTTAGGTATTTCCAGGCCTTCCTTGTTCAGAGATCATGCTTAAAGGCAGTCTCTTCTAGGTCCATGCTGTGTCATGAGTACATTTTACATACACACACCCGAACTCGTGTATACATACACATATATGCACATACAGATATTTACCAGCAAAAAAAAGACACATAATCACACAGACATGTAAGTATTTGCAAGGAGTGGGGTGATTAGATTGGCTTCAATTGAGCTTAGCCATCACATCTCATTTTTTTGGACATGATTCAGTAAACAAGCCCATAACAAAGCGTAAGGATGGGCAAGCTCTCCATTCACCTACAAAGGACTGTTGTCATGAAAATACTATTGTCACTATTGAATCTTCGATTCAGCACCAACTGTGTCTTAGAATACTGCTAATATTTTAAATACAATAGCAAACATGGAAAATACTTTAAAAAGAAGCACATAAATACTGAAATAACTGAAATGTGACTAAAAAGATGGTAGCTGATACTGCACAGTAAATAACTCTTTGTCAAGAGTATCACAAAGAATTTAACTACAGGGTGTTTCAAAAAGATGGACCCAACTGGAAATAAGACTGCTTTGAAACAAAATTTGAAACAAAGCAGTCTTATTTCCAGTTGGGTCCATCTTTTTGAAACACCCTGTACGTAAAATGCAAAATGATGAAAATAAATGAAGTCTATCATACAGTAAACATAATGGAATTCAGAAGCAGAAAACATTTGAAGACATCTCTCTCTAACAATTGATGCAAAAACCTGAATTTTGATACTCTATCACGTGTTGTCATTGTCACATGGGTAAGAACAAGAATATTTTTGTTTAAAAATTTTTTTCTACCCTCTTTAGGCCATGTAAAAGATAAAAAATAATTGTAACAACATAACGCAATTTCCTTCTCTTTCTAGTATTCTCTGGTACTGTTATTAAACTCAAAGGGGGTTAGAAGG
The DNA here is from genome assembly GCA_013399365.1 of Pampusana beccarii. NCBI lineage: Eukaryota > Metazoa > Chordata > Aves > Columbiformes > Columbidae > Pampusana > Pampusana beccarii. The sequence goes on from VWYH01002219.1 coordinate 113,990, forward strand.
AACTAGGAAAAATATTACTTGATATGATAGCTAAGAAAATCAAAACACAATCTACCTGACTGCACAAGTGAAATGATAATTATTTGTATTAAAATAAAATTGGAATAACATTCAATTCAGTTTAACATTTTGTAATAATGTAGATAGAAATAATTTTGGGTTTTTTTTCTAAATTGTTCTTAAAACTAGCCAAATGATTTAGAATGACAATACAGCTAGTTGACGACACTTGATATATTCATGCTATGCCAAATGCCAAGAATCTATCTCTCCCTTTTTTTTTAAATGCAGTTTGCACACTATTTCTTTCCATGGGTGAATGCTTCTGAATACTTCCGCATATACCAAAGGTTTCATCAGCACAGTTCAGCTCAATTTATTTGCACAGTTTCCTCTTTAGGCTTCATGATTCTTCTCATGATATGTAAATTCCTGTTGTACAGACAAACAGGATATTATTTAAGCAGACAACTGGCAATGAAAAAGCCACAAATGTCAAAATTTACTCATCAAAGATTTCAATGTTTCTTAAAAAACCTATCCTTGGGAAGGCACATGCAATCAAAAGAGGAGGTAAGTGGAATGATAAGTTTGTGCTATACAGTGATGCAGCCTAGGGCTGCGTTGCAAAAAGAACCATTAAGGTAAAACAAAAAACAAAATTCCAGACTAACATATCATTCCTCACTGAAGAAGCTTTGTGCCTCTAAGAATGAATGTGAAAAAAAAATAGATTATTCTTTGGTCTGCAGCTAATACCTGGTATTTCCCACGGAAGCCTTTGCCTTAATGAAGAAATACTTCATATTTGCATGTGCATTGGGAAAGGCAAACCTATCTTACATGAATAGTGGAAACTCATATACAGCATAAAATGTAGAATTAATAGTAATTCAACACACACACACACAAATCGGTAATACCAACTTTTTCTCTGGTATCGAAACCAATGGCAATTTCATGATGAAGTATTTAACAAGATTGCCATTTAATAAAAAGCCACATTTGAAATGCTCATTTAAAAGTGAATAATATGTTTTTAGGGAAGAAGCAAGACTGAAATAGAAAGAAAAAAAGAGAAAGTACGTATTTGAAAACTATTTTTTTTTTTTGCTATGTTGGTTTTAGAATCTCTGTCTTCCAAAATTACTCAGATGATGCTTCAAAAATGCTTGAATATGTTAATTCCATAGAAATTTTGCACATTTCCTTTCTTTAAAATCAATTTAGGAATTTTCTTAATTCCTGATTAAAAAAAGAAAGTAATGTCATAAATCAGATGATGAAATGCTGGGTGTTTTACATATCATATTCCTGTTAACTAAAGATTAAAAGGATTTACCCTAACCTTTAAAGATATTTACGTCTACAGTATTTAAATTAGATCTGCTCTGATGTCTTCTCTTTTCCAGGCAGATTTAGTAGGAAAAAAAATATGAAGGAAATAGCATAACTACTATGTCCTGTGTGACCAGCAAAACCACATAAATTCTTATTTTCTCTACGTATTTTATCAGAAATAATACATAGACATATATATATATATATAAAGGTTTCTACATGGATTTACCTGAATGCTGTGCATATGTAGAAGTCATTTTTGCAATAATAACAGAGTCACATTTCACTATGAAAAAATATTAGGAAGAAAACAAAGGTCTACAATTGGTTAGAAATTAAATTTTAGTACCTAAAATTAAATACTGCCTCTAACAAAAAATGTCCAGTCATGCTAATTCTCATCAACTGTGCTTATATCTGAAGGAAATCTCTATTGTTCTTTATTACTAGAGATTTTGAAAATCAGTATTGTAAGAATTTAATTGACTCCCGGACACATTGATTTTTCTATAGATATCCTAGTTTATTTGGCATTCTCTTACTGAATTACACAGCTATTGCCTTTTACTGAGAGACGCCATAGGGCCGGAAAAGAAAGGAAAGTGCTTGATAAATTTAATCTGCTATTGCAACATAGTGCTTATCAGTAACTGCCTTTCTATTTGAAAGGTTCAGAGAATCAGAAGAGAGATTACAGAAATGCTAGAAAGCTTGTCAGGGAACTGAATGCAATGCACTTGCCCCTCTCTCTGGCATATGCTGTCCTCAGAGAGAGCAAAACTCTGTGTTCCTTCCTCACATGGCTGAAATGAACGGGCTGCCCTCCCAGTTGAAGCAAGACGCTTTCCATCTACAACCTACAGGGTTTAGTAAATTAAATTGTACAATTTAAAAATATATACTCCTGTAAGGTTCTGCTACTTTGAATTCAAATGTCTCCTGTGGAAGTCTTTTGGGTACAAATCTCAGTATGCACGAAACACCACAATTCAACACGGGTCAGCTGACAGCCAGAATACCTGGGTTGGGGAATGGATTCTGGTTTCTTGGCTCAGGGAGAGGGAATGCTGAGCGTGCCATGCCCCAGAGTGGTGGGTTGGTGAAAATCCTCTGTCATCAGTCACACTGAAGCCTGGGGCCGCCCACTGCCATAAATCAATCAGTCAGTCAATCATTTATTAATCAAGTACTTGCATTTTCAGTTAATATAAAAATGGGCTCCAGACAATGCCTTCTCTATAATGACAATCTAGCTTTATATTACAGTGGGAGTTTACCTTAATCCAGCCTTCTTCCAAAAAGGCGACACATTAATCTGAAAAATCCTTGCCAATTGTATAGAAATAAATTAAACCCCACTGAAAGACCAGCACTGCAAAATATTTGTGCTCATGAACAATCTGAGCACATGAATAGTTCCTTCAAGTCAAGCCACTTTTTTGAGCAACTATTATGTTCTGGATTTGGAATTTTGATCCTTAATGTAGGTTTAAGTTCTGCACCAACTTTTCCACTGGATCAACTTAACCTAAAGACAGCATCTATTGGGGGAACATCTGACTGGTGATAACCTTACCAGAAGAAAATTCAAATGATGTGTTCCAAGTCTACATGTTAGTATGATGTAATTAACATTTTCAAAGTGTGAGTAGGTATATTTTACTTAAGAAAGGACTTTAGATTCTAAAACTCCTTGATTAGGGTTTTGAAGTTTATTGCTGGCAATTTTCATGGAACATTTAGTAACAAAGGACCTTCTCTTAGAGTCATCATTTTATTCTGAAAGTCACATGGAAAGAAAGTCCTCATCTAGATCCAGATTGGCTTAACTGCTTCTAAGGCTTTGAGCAATTCTAAATATCTTTTCTAGCCAGTGACAAACAAGGCCATCTTCAGAATGACTACTCCGACTTCATTAAGTCCGTAGCACAATAGTATCCCTATTGTAAATGGCACATCACATGCTGCAGGACGACTACCTTTAACAGCCTCCCCGGTTTCAAATAATTAGTTTATTTCTATTCATATGGCAGGTGACTACAACAAACATTTCTATTATTCCATGCAGAACAGAAACCTATGATAATAAATGGAAAATGAAAATATTTCTACAAATTCATTGCGATCTCTATTTATATAACTGGAAGACAGAATAAGTGTAAACATAATGATAGAATTTAAACATATTTTGTTGGAGCCTAAGTGGTTAGACAAAGCAAACTAATGAATAGAAAACATATTCTTCCTGACAGTTCCTCCAGCTCTTTCATATTAAACACATTTAATGCTAATTGTGGCTTGTTTTTAGCTAATACATTTTCTTTTATGTTAAGCTCATTTAGCACAACCCTTTTGCTCAAATTTCCTCATGTAATTTAACAAGCTATCTGTGTTTAAGAGTAGTTGGTTATTTGCTTGAATATTGAGATAGATGAGAGCTTACCAGCTAACAGAAATCTGTTCTCTTACAGTCGCATCTGCATTTTCCAAGGTGTCCCCAAATCTTCAACCACCTAACAGCCTAGAGACTGGAGTGGAGTCCAGTGTTCCTCCCTTGGAAAGAGGCGTCTTCAAAGAATTACCATGGTAGCTTCTTTCACCTTGCTTAGGTGGCTAAACGTAAATGGGACAGGACCTCTCTCTGGAGACTGTGGGCAGCACCTAATTCTCCTTCTGACTGTACAGCTTACCAGGATCCTTGAAGAAGAGGGGTGACCCACGAGTCTGAAGCACAGGGACAAGCTGAATAGCTCCCTGCCTGGTCTTCCGTAAGCACTGAGCCACTGACCCACCCATGGGGCTACACACAATGTGATCATTAAGCATTTTCTAAAATCAGATTTTAAGTATTTTGGTATGGGCTCACAAAAACAGAGGCACATAAATGATCATTTTTGAAAACATAAGTCTTATTTGTAGAGAACAAAAGAGTCTGAAAATGACATGACATTGAAGTCACTCTTTGGGAGATAACATTTAATCTATTGACAAAAAACAGTGATGATCATTCTTTCTTACTTGCTAAGCTTTAGCAATATTTAGAAATTACTCAACACTAAATCATCCAAACACTTTACATGGGGCTGAATCTGAACCCTATTTTTCTTTTGTTGGGAAGTTTTCAGATCCGATTTCTGTTTCAGCCATTGCTCAGCAAACTAAACAATATTTTCCATTATTCAGTGCCTGCAAGTTAAACTTCTGGGATGACTGGAAACTCATTCACCTCAAGACTAAATTCATTGCTGCTTCTTGGTCTGTCAAGCTTTTTTTTTTTTTTTTGTCCTACTGGAAACATTTATGCTTTTAATAACTTTTTTCTTGTTGACTGTGTGTGTTAGGATAATGCAAGTTAATCATACAAGGGAATTAAATCCTCTTTTTTTCCCCCAAAGCACAAGCCTACAAGGGACAGTAAATACTGTCACCTCACTCACAGATCTGAAGGCTGTTTACCTCCTGTGCCCTTCCTATGCCAGCCCAGCCTAAGAAGACTGTGTGTCCCATCAAAGCCACAATATAGCCATGAACTGGAAATCCTAGTAGACTGGATAGAACCTGTCAGTGGAGGGTACGAGGCGTGACATAGCTCTGCAAATACAGTGCATAAGGCATTGTGGACTTACAGAGCCTTCCAAGTGGAAACTAAGACAACAAAGCCAAAGCCTCCTCCTCTTCCTTGAGTTTGCAGCTCAAGGTGTAGGAAGTTAGAAATCTATCCATCATTTTCCTGAATCAGAAAAGCCATAGTCTCCACCTTGGCATGCTTTCTACAGAATAAAAAGCTATTTGAGGAGATAGACCAACAGTTCAAAGAGTGCAAGTCCTGTTTTATTAGCCATTAATAAATGGGCACAGTGTTCCTGTTCCAGCAAACTGAACGAAAGCAACACACAAACCCTAAGTTCTTACATTTTATATAATCTTGAGAATCCTAGGACACATCAGATGCTGAAGACTACTTAGCCTGTATCTGCAGGAAAGTTAAACTGGCTGGAAAAGTTCCAGCTCTTGCTTTTGAGGCCTTACAGAAAGGACCTATGAGACCAACAGGGCCTTCTCATTGCTTTCATTGGGAGCTATAATAGATCAGGCCACTGCAGAGAAGTTCCTGGGTATCAGAACTCTGAGCTGTGGACTGTCAGAGCTACATTGCTTGCAGGGTTTGTTCTGTCCACCTCCTCTGCCGTTCTTTTTAAACACAGCACATGGGCTAGCCTGAAACTCTTTTTCCAGAAACGCTCATATGTCTAGCTTAACTTGTCTTACCAGATTTAATTTTCTATGCTTTCTGCCTCACTGACTTGTGGAATAATTTTGCATTTTTCAGGATGAAAAAGATGGATAGGAACTTAAATTTTTGTGCTGTCAAAAGATACTGTTTGTATTCTTAGCCAGATACACCATGACCTTGAGACAGAATATATTGCTTGAATTGATCAACAAAGTTAACTGAGTCATTGCAGTTGCTGCTGCAGTTTTCGGCTTTGAACAGATCAGAGAATCAGACAATATCTGCCAGACATCGGCCAGCACGATGAAATTTGTGCACACTACTATTCTTAAGCAACATAGCTGAAGCTGGCACCCTGAGCTCTGTTAAACTTGGGCTATTTTTAATTCAATAGCTGATTTTGACAGTGTCCTTAGAGGTTTCTGTCCTTAGAGATTTCTGCCCTTAGAGCTTTCACTACACAAGCATATTAATGCTATAGCCTTGTTTAAAGCTGAAGAGCTCGCTCACCCATGATGTGACGGAGCTTGCAGGGAGCACTGTACATACATCCTGCTCAAGGCAGCCCAGCCACTGGCAGCAAGTGGGGGACCAGTTTCTGACTCCTTCAGAACCAGGAGTTTAGGGGGGAGTGCTGTAAGCGGGGAATTGGTGCCTATGCACTTCTGGGCTTTTGGTCCTTCACAGGCGTGGTGAGTCATTAGGTGACCACGCCAGCCCTCAACTCTGGATGGACTTTCTGCCAGTGCACTTTATATTCTGACAGCTATGGGATGATTCCTGTAACATTGAGCAAAATAAGAAAAGTGAATGAGCTTTTCATGTTTTTGCTGATGCAGTGATATTTCGACTAAATACACTCACTACTATTGTATCAGCAGTAAACATATATTGCCTTCTTTCCCCATTAATACAAAGGATAATACTTCTACTCTTTTTCTCTCTCCCTACTTACCCTACTGTAAACATGTAGTTCTAAAATATATCACAATTCAAACTATTTTGTTACACTGTTTCTCAAACAGTAAGGTAAGTGCTGCTACTTTTTCTTAAATGTGATGTGATGCCTGTAATTTTCTTGCATTACAATACAAAATTGTGCCTCTCTGTAGGCCACCAATTCTTTGAAAGTAACTGTATAGATACTTTGGTACACAGGAAGAAATTGCTGATGGTTATGCAATGGGATTTACTGGCACTTCAAAAAAGGCTGTGCAAGATACCGCAAAGTGCTGATCATATTACACTGTCAACTGTATGTTCACTCATTTTTACTAGCATATGTATTTTAATGGGATGAAATAAAGATTGCAATGACTCAGTATCTTTATGTTACATAGCTAGCTGATTATTAGTATAATGCAAACTTTCCTAATTTTCCTATCATAAAAACATTAATTTCCCAACAGTGGTGAAACTCAGACAGCCAGCGTAACAGTTTACTGTGGGCAAGTTTAATAAGTATCACGGTCTTTATAAAGATTATTTTACGTCTTTTAACAAACAGGAGTATCTTAAATTAACTATCTGAATGTTTTGATTAAAGGAAACTACACAATGCTTAGCAGCATATGTAACGCCATACAATGAATATATAAATATGCAGTAGAGACTGACCTTCATTTTAAGATTTTGTGAAGCCTGTAGGAATTAGCCAATAGAGAGATTAATAAAATGCTTCCTGAGAATGCAAACAACCTGTCTGCTATGAGTGTCCTGGAAGCTACCTCAAAGGCTAGCCTGCCCTGTTTCCCATATCACAAGTATGTATGTGCGGCTGCAGAAAATGTTCTTTCAAGCATGCAAGGTACTTAGTACCCAAGCATGCTTAGTATGGAAGTACATTACCAGGCATTCACATTGGCAGCCAACAGAATGTCCTTTAGGTAGCAGTATACTCAGAAGCCATACAGCATATAGATTACCTCACGCATGGAGCAACCCCAGAAACTGCTTTTCCATTACAGCATATATATGCAGACAGAAGGCTGGAAATGAGCCAGACATTGTAAGAACCTCTAAGAGATTACGGTGCCATAAAGTTCAGCCTCTACAGTGCAGCCACCCACATGCACAGAAATCAGGCTACGCACACTCCCAGTGTGTTACTGCCTTGTGTCAAGAAAAGCCTACTCTAGCTCATGTTTGTTCCCACCTCTTAATGGGACAGTTGAGTACCAGCTCGTTACTTGAAACGTCTTCACATATGGTATCCCTAGGGCTGCCAAGGCTGACTGAAAATACTGGAAGTGAACAATGGGAGAGACTCAGTAATCATTTTCCTTACTTCTCAGACTTAACACGAGCAGGGCTGAGGCGTGCAAAAGAACAGCATTTCAAACAGAAGGTCAGCTTCTGCCACTTTGAGATCTGGTGCATAACTAAGTTCTTTTCTTGTGCAAAATACATACAGCACAGACTATGCTGCTTTGCAATTCTTATGTCTCAGCCTTAACTAGGACCTGAACTTTCATGTCACTGGAAGTCTAAGCTCTCTTTGCTGAGATTAAAGTACAACTATCAATTAGATCAGCTATGAAATTCCATGTAGCAAGACCTTTGAGAACTAAATCTACAGGCTCATACTTACATGGAGTGTAATTCAGTTCGGAAATACTGAGCAAGAATTACTTTAAGCATTGTCATTTACTAAGTAGACACTTATATTACCGTATTTTGATTCATTTTTAAGAGGTTAGCAGGCCTGCGGGAATGGTACGGCACTATAGACTCCACAGACTGTCTGAAAACCAAGTATACGATCCCACTGTCTGCCAGCTGATTGGGAGCGAAGCTATCAAGTTTCAGCCCAGCTCCACATGTAACTTGTCCCCAAGCACCACTCCTTCAGATACTCTTGTTTACAATCTCATGAGGAAATTTGGGAGCTGAAGGGCTGGAAATCTGTTAATCTCCTCAGGACAGGGTGGGGAGGTGTAAGAAGGAAAAGTACAGCAGGAGAGCTTGCATAGGTTTGTTTTATGAACAGAGGACTTTACTCTCCAGGGCTGCTAGATCCAGAAATTTCTGTATGAATTCTTTTGGAAATCAAATTCACATCCGCTTTTTACCACCACATGTATTTTCAAAAGGTATTTCTATGTTACAAGTAGAAATGAGGGAAAAACTCATAGCTCCGAGAATCTGAAATTTTTAACTCTAAGTGAATTTCCAGTTCACATTAATGTTTTCGTCTCTCAGCCCCCAAATTTGGGTAACCATATGAAAGATGACAAATCTAGAAAAAAACCCAAGCCTTACCTTCTTGTAGAGACTTCTCAGGTCTCTGTACTGCCACATACTATTGAGGACCTGAGATGCTGCTTTCACCACTTTTGGCGAATGCCTGTTGCACACATACATTAAAAAGGGAGAGAGAAAGAAAGAAAAGTAAGAGGCTGTTAAGTACAAGACTTAATTCACCCCAATTTTCAAATGCATTGCTATGGATTTAAACCCACAATTAACGTGTGTTTTAAATGTACCATAAGATCTTTGGTTGGCATCTTGGAGACCAATGTGTTTTTAAGAAAGGGCAATACAAGTTATTTCTATAGTACTGCTTACTCAGTAAGAAGCAAAATGTGTGTTGCTCAGCACACTGAGAACAAGGCTTCATGCTGAGGGCATAGTAAGAAGAACGGGAGTGGCAGCAATTAGCAAAATTGCTGAAGACCCAACTGGTATTATGAACATCTAAGAAGATGTCCTGGCTACAACTTTTGGCATAAAGGACAAGAAGTTAGAGCCAGAGTTTCCTTTTCTATAAGATGCCCAACTTCAATTCATAACAGCACGCTCAATGTGTTAAGCGCCTCTTAGCAGTGGTCAAAAGGAACACTCTAGATGGGTGATGAGTGCTGGTTTTATAGTGCAGAGCCAAGATGCAGAAATACAACTGATTATATAAAAAGCAATGACAGATTTCATTAGGAATCCAAATTATGACTTGCATCTTGCTAACACTGTTACTCTTTAATGATGGCAATGTAATGTCATGTTGAAAACCATATGGACTTTCTCTTCAGAAAGGCTTTGAAAGAAGCTCTAAACTACTGTTACAATCAGTTGGTATCATACATTCCTCTTGGGATTGGAAACTTTAATAAATAAGTAAATAAAAAAATGAAAAAAATCAGAGAGTATTCAGCTCAGTGAATAAGGGTCAAACAGAAAAGGACTGGGAAGGTAACCCAGCCCGTTGACGAAGCACACACTGTATAGTTAAGCCCTTATGCTGTACCAACAGTACACACAAAGAAGACGAGCACTAGAAAACCTTGCAAAGGCCAAAGTCTCAAGTGAGGATTGATGGAGTCTGGGGCAGTCATTGAGGCGATTTGTGTTTTTCTCAGAAAAGGCACATGGACTGCAAAACCAGAAAACCAGCAGCATACGTTACTGGTTTGGGCAGGACATCTTCTCAGGGGTGAGGCTGTGATGCATCCTGCGACCTCTGAGAATGTCCGCTGGTAGGCTGAGACTCAAGCTGGTAAAGCAATGTTCATGACACAACTGATTAATTTAACTTTTTCAGTATTTTCCTAGTTATTTATTTGGTGCTTTTTTTTTCTTTTTCTTGATTTTTCTCATCTGGATCACAGCAGTAGGTGGGCAATCGGTATACAAACAGGAATTTGACAAGCCCTTTCAAGCACAATTGTTTTTATTATATTCCCAGCTGTACTGGCTAGTGGGGTGCTGGTAGCATGGAGTAACCAGAAAAATAACTGCGCCAGCCATACTGTGATTATGGAGGAGAAACAGGAACTCTGCAAAGCCAATACGGGCTTGACCAGTATGACCTTATGCACTCCAGCTCTCTTGTGCTGTCATACAGGGACAGCGCTCAAGCCCTGGGCATATTCCAAAGGCTAACGGGGCCAGTCCCATGCTCCTGGCACTGATACATCCCAGGATGCATGGCCAGGCTAGTGTCCTGCACTTGTAGAAGCAGATGCTTCACAACGGACAAGATAAATTCATGCTGTTCTACTGTGTTAAACTGAGCGTGCCAGAATGTCCTAGCAGTCCAACAACCAGCAATTCTGATTTTTAAACAATGGGTTACTTACAAGAAACCAAACCAAAGCAGTGATGCACAATACTAACAGTTCTGAAAGTTGAAAAATAAAACTTTCATTTAAGATAAGCATTTATAGCACTGTGAGTTGACAAGTTTTCTTGTTCTAGGACTCTGTAACCTATAACAGTAGTAACACATGACCACAACTCAAAAGTACTTGAGAGGAGGGATACACATCATTATTTGGGTGGGCATTTTAGAATTACTCATTGCTATTTGGGCTAAATATTTTCATTCAACATAGATACGTCTTTCATAGTTACAAGGGATACTCAGGGAATTATACCTTTCGGTCCTCCTAAAACTGATATCCAATGATACTTTGAAAATTATTGACTCAACAGGTATTTATAACCTCTATCAGATAACGAACAGGTAGACAAACACATTATTCTGAGGAAAGACACGCTCAACTTAAGAGAAACCAAAATGAACCTGGCTTGCAGTATCAGTACATTTGAACTAGAAAATATAACTCAAAAATTTAAATAGATTTAATAATAATAAAAAAATGCAAATGTAAATAAATTGGCAGAGCATGGGGAGTTCCCACAACTGGGATCACATACTTTGTTACGCTACTACTTTTTACTCCTTACAATTAAAATGTGAGAATGTTTCAATAATGAATTTGGTATGAAAAGAAAAGGGTGACAATAGAGGAAAAGAAATGTGATTAAATTATATTAGCAATGCTCTGATCACATAGGCGAGCATAAGTTCTCACACCAAATGTAGGGTGCATAAATCTTTCCTTCAGGTTGTGGCCTGGCTCTGTGGGGCTCTTTTAGAGCTCTAGTGCTGCAGTTGGCTGTGTGATGACAGGTTTGAGCAGGTGGACTGATGGGTTTTGTACACTATAGCGAAGACTTTTTGTTTTCAAACTGCCATAGTCCCACTGCACTATAGTTCTGCACGTTGACATATATGAATACCAGGCTACCTGTTTTAGGCAAAAGAAGGATAAAGGGTGAACTCTTCATGAAGAGTGCGTACATAGGAAAACAGACAAGATGAAACCAGAGCTGCTCTGAAAATGTTCCAGTTGTATGTAAGATTTTTTGCATGTTTTCGTGCCTCACAAAGCAGTCTGCAGTTATCCTAACGCCCTCTCACAAGCAAGGCGTTGGGAACATCCATGGATCATTTTTCTACTACGCCCCACCTTACCAACAAGATAAAGGAAAAGGGTGCAGTGAAGAGGGACAGTGACCTTACATTCTTCACGCACAGAGCAAGAGGAGCAGTAACAGAACTGCAGTGAGGTCCCTTCCTTTCACAGGATCCCTCCACCAGTGTGTCACCACATCTGCATGGTGCAATCCAACAGCTCTGGTCCCTAATGTTTATCAGGATCTTCTGGAAGTGCTTAGAGGTAGCGGTGACTGTAGATAATTACTCTTCCTGAAACTGCACATGCAGCGCACTCCATGCACTGCTGATGGTACGTCAAAAATAAACCACAGCAGAGATTTTTTCCTGTTAGTATTGTCTGTTTCTTGTCATCTTTCATACTGGGCATACGATTTCTGATGGAACTAAAGTATTCAACTCATGATTGCACAGAGGAGGGAAACACATTCAGGACTAATAATAACTACTGGAGATGTTAAAAAAGGTGCAAGGTGATTTGCAAAACATACTTGTCTCCTTTACTCTTAGATATGCCAACCAGTTTCTCAATGCCGCCTGCGTCTCGTAAGGCCTTGGCATTCTCCATGTTTTTAGTGATGACTTCATGCAGAGTGCAGCAAATGGCAGTAACGGTGTCATCAGACATGGCCTTGCTTGCTGAGCTGCTGCTGTTGTTAGCGCCTGGCAGTCGGTGGACCAGATCCCTCATGGCATATTTGCCTTTGTTGAAAGAAAATGAAGGGAGAATTCAGAAGATACAGTAATAAAGGGAGATGGAGAAGAAGTACAGGGAAAACACGCAAGACTATTAGCACCGTTTGCATCATTGCATGTAATCTAATTGGCTACTATTTTGGAGCAAGCCACATTTATACGACTGCATGTTCAAGCATTTCACACATTAGGGACTTTAAATATTTCCATATTACACCATTTGGAGACTCCAGATAAGGGCTACATATGCTCTTATGAGAATGAAATGACAATAGTAGAGGCCAAGCACATGTATAAAGGTAACCACAGCTTAAAGAGCTTGGCAAGTCTGCATCTTCCATCACACAATTCATAACTCAAGTTACTACAAATAAAATGTGCATCAGTTGTTAAAAAAACGCTACAGGATGTTTCAAAAAGACAAACCCAATTTCAAAGCAGTGCACAGGCTGTTTCAAAAAGGTGGACCCAATTTGAAGGCACTATATCTCTGCAAGCATGAATCGCCCATAAATGAAACTCTTACCAATGGAAAGGGCAGGGCATAAAGTTCCAAACAACTGCCACTAGATGCCTCATTAAACTCTTTGTAATTTTTTGTTTTAACTGTAACATGTTGGAGTTGTGAAATACACTGCTTTGAAATTGGGTCCATCTTCTTGAACCACCCTGTACAGCGAATGCAAAACCAGTTACGTTATTTGTGAAAAAGTCTTCTCTGAAGGATCAGTTTCACCAAACAAAGTTAATTCCATACTACATGCAGTAATTAACTGGTTTTATTACTCTTTCTATGACTTTATTGCTTATTCAGTGCTCAGAGATGAAACTGCACTCTTCCACACATCCTTAGTTGTATGCATTGTATTGACCGGAAAGGAAGCCTTTCTGACATCTACTCCTGTCTGATATTTAAAAATTATTTTATATAACATGAACTTCCAGAACTTAAAAATCTCCCAAAAGGAAAGGTTCAACTAATTTTTAAAATGGTCACGTTGAACCGAAGTCATGAAAAAGAAATTATTAGTGTATCTTTTTTGATGTTTGAATTAACAAAGAGTTTTTGTTTTGTTTTGTTTTTTTTTAAATTGCACCTGAAAGTCAGGAAGTGCTTGTGAAAATAACACAAGAGCAACTTCGTAGAATTTAAATATATATATATATATAATATAAATGAGAATGTAAATATATAAAATATAGGGCAGGGTTAGCACCAACACATATATGAGAAGCCTCACACCAGTTCTAGAGGGTCACTATTACGGTAAAATGGGAGCTCAGTCCTTCAATGCAATGAAGACAAGATCAGCCTGATGAAGTTGTTGTCTGAGGTCAGTGAAACAACTGTGAATCACCTTCAGCACAGATGTGCTAGGAATTTGCATACAGCAATCACCAGGAGAGTGTATCACGCAGGATGAAAAGGACAGGAAAACTGGGAAAAATAAATATAATCAATAATCTAATCTACATCACATTTTATGAATGAAATAATTAGGTATGATTATTGTATATGATATGGTGATTTAATCAGATTTTTTTTAACTTTAAAAAGTTCAATTAGTATTTGTGAGTACTTATTAAACATCTTATTTCTGAATTAATAAATTCAGTTGTGTGTGTCTATATTTGAAAGCAGAGGTAAGAGGAAAATCATATGTTTTAACTATCAAATGTTAAATTATTTTTATTTCTCATATTTTTGCCTGTTGTGATAGAAATACAGCCAGTCATTTGGAACAGAATACTCATAGTACTGATAAAAACTAAAATCACTGTACGGAAATGTTAAACTTAAAGTTTATCATATAGATTTTGCGGTGATGCAAGGTCTTAGAAACTACTCACTCTATATCCTGCAGAAAAATATAAAAAGCATAACATTACCAATAAAATGTGTGCAGTAGGATTTGAATCTTACCGGTCTGCTGCAATACAAATACCAATCTCGTCCTCAAACATTTTTATTTCTTTGCACTTACATTTAACTGGTCATTTGCATTATTAGCTTTTCAGCAATATTATTAATAACAGATGTAGTACAAATATTAACACCACTTTCTCTTTCAGAAATGATTTGTTTTAGCAAACTAAAAATCTTTTTTTACCCTACACATATACAAAACTGTTCAATAACAGCCTGAAATGCTATTTACATCTGCATCTGTTTGTTGTATGTAACGTGCATGCATTAAGAGTTGCTTATCACTTATGGTGGTTACTTCAGTCTGTAGCATATAGTAAGTAAAGCTTATGTATCAAAAAAATAAAATCAACTATGATCTGCTGTAGCTTTTACTCTTCTAACGCAGTGTCCACCTCATGTCAGCAGTAAGTACAAGTTGATAAACCAGTGAGACTTTCTGCTTTACCCTGTCCACACGTCCAGAACAGACCGACACCCCTTTTTTCTTTTGCACCTCTCTTCAAGTGCAACGGAGCATCTCACTGTCTCATCCTCTGGTGGAACCAGATGACAGTGATCATTCCATTAGCAGCAAAAGGCTGTGTCCTTTAGCACTGAGTATAAGGAAATCTGGATGGCTGCCCCAAGCAGATTTCTTTCCTGGAATTGGCCTAGTGTTCCAGGCAATAATATTCATGCCAGTACACATGCCTAGACACAAGATGTTTCCCACAATAAATAAAGGCTTTGCAGCTACCAGGAGAAGCTCAGTAGGAAAAGTAAAATAAACACTATCGAGCATGTTATAAGCATTCTGGATATGTTAATGCTCAACAGTTCTAGTATTTCTGCTGTGCACTCACTTAAGTTAGGCATAGTAAGATCAAATCAGTATTAAGATACTGCAAATCACTAAATGAGGCTTTTTGTAGGTAACACGTAACAGTGGGACAGTACACTATCCCTTATTCAGAGTGGCTGTGGTAATTCCTGCTCAATAATACTATTCAATCCTGAATCAGTTGCATATTTTCAACATATTTGAGCATGGGATGAGAAAAGACCTGCGTGTGTAATTAATTTAATTCAAAACATAAGAACTTATATTGACAAAGCAGTAAATTTGCTTTAATATAGAGTTAAATCATGAAAGCTAGAAGTTAAGGACTATTTTTGTACTGTAAAAAACATTGCACAATAACCTGCTTGCCTTCCCAATGTGTTTCCTGAAACAATACGCAGTTAATAAATTCCTGTACTACATCCACACAAAAAAGCATTCAGTTATCATTTAACTTCTCTTATCTCAATTATGCTCCTCCTGCTTCACAACAGGAGAGAATGAGGGCAGAGTCACGTTTTTTAGCATTAACTACAGAAGAAATCCTGCTCTAGCTTTGAGTAGTGTAAATGTCGAGTGACGCCAATGAAAGCACAGCTACTGCTACATCAGCCCCATACAACGGGCAACACATGCGGTCCCTGACTTTCACATTAGTATATGTTACAACCTGCAGAGTGTTTGTATACAGAACTATTTTTTCGACATTAAGAACCTCTTCTGAAAGCAGACTGAAATGTCTAAGTGGAAACTAGTTTTGTAATGTCAGCAAAGCTTTATCTAGCACTGCCAGTAGGAAGACTGGGGAATTCAACTTGCAGCTCAAGAAGTCTCCCTAAGCTGAGGAAGGGAGAACTGATGAGGGTTCTGGGAAGACAGGAGGTGTGTGAGAATTATATTAAAAATAAGTAGTACTGTTAATTTTCGTTAGCATTCATAGGGAACTGCTTTAATCTACAAACAAATTGATTTTTTTATTTGAGCAACATTACATATTATAAGACCCAAAACTGATTTGGTGCTTTTAAGAAGGATTTCCATAATATGATTAAACATAACCACCAGCTTGCCAAGGAAAAAGGAAATCACATTTATTTGTTCCATTTCAGTCATAAAGGAAGGAAGACAGACACTAAGTACCCATACCTTGGGGGTAGCAACACAGGAAAGGGGTTGTCCTGCAGGTGTTTGGGTCAGTATTTTTCTGACACTATACATTTTGAAGTTATTTTTCTAACATAAGACTTTTATCACTGTTTTATATTGACAGCAGAATTTGCCTATCACCGTACTCTAAGTCTTTGACTGTAAGATGCTACTGTTTGATTACTAAACATTTCAACAATGCAGATTCAACATATTTGCCTTTGCATGATAGTCTTGTTAGCACCATGGTACATGCCCCCGTTACTTAATTCAGGAAACTTTTTTCTTCATAGGCTCCAACTGATAGCTCCCCTAAGAAAGATTCTGCCTTCAGAGCAAAGCCATAGAGCAAACTATTCTTCTGGTAGATTTAACAAGAGTAAAATCATCACAGATAAGGTTCTACTTTCAGAAATACTTCCCTACTATTGCCTTGAGACAAATTCACTGCTGCTGTAACCCTATTGACTTCATTTCCACTTTTACTCATGTCTGAAAAATGATTCTGTCACATTGGTACATTTATTAAATAGTTGTGGCATGGTTCCTAGTTCGAGTGAACAAGACTAGGAGCCTCTTGTTCAGCCTGGAGAAGAGGAGACTGAGGGGAGACCTCATCACAGCTACAGCTTCCTCACAAGAGAATGAGGAAGGGCAGGCCCTGATCTCTTCTCTCTGGTAACCAATGACAGAACCCAAGGGAATGGCAGGAAGATGTGCCAGGGGAGGTTTAGGTTGGACATTAGGAAAAGGTTCTTCACCCAGAGGGTGGTGGACACTGGAACAGGCTCCCCAGGGAGGTGTCACAGCCCCAAGCCTGACAGTGTTCAAGAAGAGACTGGACAACACCCTCAGACACATGGTGTGAACTGTGGGGTTGTCCTGTGCAGGGACAAGAGTTGGACTCGATGATCTTCATAGGTCCCTTCCAACTCAGGACATTCTATGATTCTAATTAACCTACTGAAAACAAGAGAAACCTAAACCAGATATTAATTCAAACTAAGAACCCTGTCCTAGAGGTAGAGCTTGCTCTAATAAAAGTAATACATCATGATTTCCCTCCCCCAAAGAGACCCATTAATTTTCATCCTGTAGCAAAACGCCACCGTATTTTGTTGTAACAATACAGATATTCTATTTCACAACTACTTGTGTCTGTATGTCACAATATATGTGAATTTTGTTCTCTTGGTTTTAACACATGCACTCTACTTAAATTTCCAGATACATATGTTTTTGTTCATTTTCATCATCCTTATGTGTTTTTAAGACCAGAAATCTCAATATTTCACAGCCTTTTTGGAAAGAATATTACTGGGAGAGCTTTTATCATTACTTACAATCATTGTTTAATAAATGTGCCAAAACTGTCTATTTAATTTGAGTGGAACAAATTTTGATCATGAGTCAGTGTATTCAACTGATAGTCTAATAAATTAGCATGTATTCATCACATTATAGCAGTGGCAGAAACACCAATTCTGTTTTTTACAAAGAGTTAATTTGTACTCTGTGCTTTCTCTTGTCAGATACTGTTTTTTAAAGTTGTAACTGATAATCACTATTGATACTGGGGTAACATCTGCAAGTGCCCCTTAGGGTCCAGGTATCATTGTACTAAAGGAATCCTGTCACTTTTCTGAACACTGGAAAACTTCAGTACCTACCAAGGTGCAATAGGTGTAAGAGCCTACAAAAAATGATTATGCTTAGTACAATATGTAGCAAAATCTGGATTTGGACGGCCTAGGCAGTACAAGGTACTTTGTAGCAGCAGTGAATCCCATGTGATTTAAGAGGGTAAAAGTTTATTAGCTTTCATAGGGAGATTTTCTTTTGCCACCGAAACATGAGGGGGAAAAACTACTCCAAATTCTAAAGGCAAAATAGGTTAAGAAGTAAGAAATGCTGTCAGATTGAGTCTTAGAGCCCAATGTGTAGTTACATGTGGGACAGAGGAGGACGTAAACTGAAGAAGATGAAGCAGGGTAATGCCAGAGCTGTTGGGCCATCAGCAAAGTTAGCGGACAGAAGACGACGAAGTTGTATTTTTGAAAGCAAGAAAGGCTGCAGCACTGAGGTTGAGAGATGCTTGTCCATGTGGGTAGATGATTTTCCTCAGACTTTGGGGAGTACCAGGAAAGGTGCAGGTGAGCCAACAAGAAGAAATAATCTACCTGATGTGGCAAAGTTGGCTCATAAAGGAGGACCCCTATTTCAGAAGATAGAGCAGCACAAACGGAAATAAGGGTCATTAGCTCCCCAAAGTTTAATGCCCTCCCGCTTAGCACTGAATGACTTGACTACCTCCAGAGAGGCCTTCCACTGCAAACACTGAGCCAGTGACTTCGCTGTCCACCCCTATCCATGATATACAGCCTCTAGCACTGCTGACTGCAGCCTACATTGTGTGTGAAGGGACTGTAAGTCACAACAGTTCGTATACAGCAAATCTCTCTTCCCTTTGTTTGGTGACTTCTGGTTTGACATTACTTAAGCTGTTGACAGGGCACATTTAGGCAACTCAAACCCAATGGCTACTGCCAAAACAACATGGCCGGACCAGCGCTAGCGAATGGTCTGCGATGTCGCTCGTTAAAACAAACCAGTTTCAAGTTCCTAAGTATTAGACAAGGGAAGTGGGAAAAAACCTGAGCAATAGGACTGAAAAGTATGCACCCAAAAAACATTGGCCCCACCACTTTGAGCAAGTGTCAGAGAACAGAGGGGTTTGGATCAGCTTGGGATTTAGGTATAAAAGTAAAGCTAAAACCATTTTTAGGCACATAGGGGGCAATTAATGTGTCCAAACATTGGCGGCTAACACAGTTTCAAACGCCCTGAGTTACCTGAGATGTCTGCACAGTTATCAGACCTATGGAAGATGCACAGCCTTCTGGAAAAACAGCTGAAGACAATGTAGGAAGTCCTATGTCTTTAATGTTTAACACTTATCTGTATGCACTTGAATCTCATTCCCAATGTTTGGCCAAAAATGTCTCTTAGGTACCCAAGTCCTTTTGCTTCTTATGTTAGGGATGCGCACAAATATTTGTAATCTCTGGCACTTCAAAGTAAAGGCATATAAAGACATTTCACTACACAATGTTAACTGACTGTAGTACTGCGATTATCCCTATCAAAAAAATTATCATCTCAGTTCAGCCATTTGTAAGAGAATGAGTGGTGAGTTGACTTACACTGGTTCGAGTAAGCACCTCAAAACTCGTGGGCTGGAGCCACTGCTTTAGCTGCTTCACATGAAGCCTAGCCTGCCAATTAAGCTGGAGTAATGAATGATTTGAGCCAGAGAACAATGTTGGATTTCACCACCTTGCAAGTTTATTTGAACTTGAATTTTAAGACTCTGTGGAGAGAAATTATTTTTGGAGAAGACAGAAAGAATAAAAAATGTTACACACACATGCTCTCCTGTGACCCCAAGCACCCAGGTGCACTTTGCTGATGGTTACAGACAGAACAAAAGATCAGGTGGAGGTCTCAAGATTCCCTCTTCCCCTCAGAAAAATGATACATATTTTTCACTTTTCCACCACCTCTAATGACAGGCCACAAGATTTCAAGATACGAAATTGGTATTCAGCATGGACCATGACAAAAGGGGAACAGTATCTTCCCTGATACATTGTATGTGATGTGCCATTCATTGCTTTTCTTTTTTAAAAATCTCCTTTTATCAAGAATAAATTCAGTGATAGGTAGTGTAGCATATAAAGCCCTGCAGGAACAGTCATCTTTTACAGTTTCATGGAAGAAATCCTCAAACTTTCATAGAGCAATGAAAGTATGTGAACCACCAGTATCTGTGTTGGCAATGTCAATTGAGATGTGCTTGCAAAAGTATCAAATATCTAAAAGAGTAACCAACATAGAAGCTTTTATATTTTTAAAAAGATTAAAGATGCTGGTTCTATGATTCTACATTTTGCAAGGGAAAGTTATGGCATGAGGATAACTAAGAATGACAAAGGGTACAGCCATGATATAGGTGGAAGAGCAGTGTGTATAGAAGCTAGTAGAGCCGGACAAAGACAAAAGAGAAGCATTTGGTATTTTTACCCTGACATGACATGGGAAATCACAACTGGGTGCAATGCAACCACTGCTTTTCAGCAAATTGCTTTCTCAGATCCATGATCCTTCATAGATTTTCTTTCCTGTAGCAGCAATTTAACCCAGCCACCTTCCTCCTTCAGCTTCTCTGCTTCCAGAAATGCAGCTTTTCCATTTCATGTAATTCCTGCCTCCCTCTGGCTCATCATTTTTCTTGCTTTCCACTCACCTTTTCAGGGTTGTCTCCTGTCTCCTCTGTTACATGACTGATATTTTTTTTCTTTCTTGAGCTGTACCTCTCAGCTCTTTGGGTCTTAACTGCTAAGCTTTCATGTCCTGATACTAAAGCGTGTTATCTCTGCATCCACCCTGTCTGACAAGCTTTTTCATTCTCTCCTCATATTGGTTTAAACCACCTCCCGTATGATGCTCAGCTAGATCCTGGTTTTGTCACACCCCCTGCATGCCCATGAATCTCTCCAGGCTCCCGCTCTTTAGTGTTCTGATCTAGGGGAAATTTTAGCTAGCTTACAAGCATAGAATTTAGACTTGAAAAGAGCAGCGTTTTTAAAAGCTCTTGCTCTTGTACTACTCTTGCTGTCTCTCTTGCATATCTCACTTCCACGGACAACCATCTATCTAATTTACTGTTACGCCTAATACTGATTGTAACTCATCTCTCAGTGGAATGCCTTCACATTCTGCATTTTTCTCACACAGCAAGACTGCAGATATCCAGGCTTTATATTAGCAGTTGTCTTAAGACCTAGAGATTAAAGAACTTCTGGGGCTCATTAGCTGGCCACGAAGCGCTAATTCACACATCACATCTGTCTCAACATGTGCTTTAGAGGCTACACCTATGTCTGCACTTTGCGTGCAGCTGGCTCCATCAGGGCTAATGCCAAAACTAGAGCAATGTATTGAGACCCTTCCGTACGTCCCTGCCTCTTTCATCTTTGCTGCTGTCTTTTTTGCAATTGTCGTGGGATGCATGCTGCCACAGAAAAGTGGATTTCTGGAAAAATTAGCTCGTCTGTGGGGAAGCAGATATTTGCAGCAATGCAGCCAGAAAACTAGTACAGAAATGGATTTATGGGTACCATGGCCAAATGGAGTTTCTGTTTCTTAACAGCATCTCCCACCCAGTGTGGTGGATGGCTTCTGTTTTGAATGCTAATCCATTTATCAGCTGAGCAATCTTTATTCTCTCTCTCTCATGCTGGAGAGGCAAACCAACCATCAAACACAAGCAGCACAGCCTGGTTTTGGAAGATGAATCTGGGAAGAGGTGTAAGCGTAATTTGTTGACTGTCTCACCCACACTGGGACTATAAAAATGAGTCAGTTTAAGTCCAGCTTGACCTGCCTAATTATCTGTTGATGACAAACAGCTACTGGGTCCACACAAGGAGAAAAATCTCCACCAAAAAGCTTCTTGTCACCCTCAGCAGAAAACAAAGCAGCATTTTTTAAGGTAAACTGTCACAAGCCCACAGATATTACTGCTCTTACGTTGTTTGCCCTCCCCTGCCCAGAGAAAAGGATTTGGGTGGTGGTTTTGGCTGTCTCCCTTGAGGTCTTAGCTTTGGTAGGTTGGCTGGCAACAAAAATGACAGACCCAGGCTTCATTGTTCTTGGATCCAAGGAATTTGATCTGGTATGCTTGGATTTTACAGGATGTTTTAAAAAGATGGACCCAATTTCAAATGGCAACTGTTCTGCAATTGGGTCTATCTTTTTTAAACACGCTGTATATTTAGTATGGATGGAGTGCATGTGGGCAATCACTGAAATAATTTCCTTTTTATTCATTTTGTTTACATTTCCTGCCAGGTATACAAACGGGAAAAGGCATGGAAAAGAGCTTTTAACCTACCTATTGACCCAGGTAGTGCCAATATATCTAATCAATCATCTCCTTTACACACCAATGGATTTACTTCTTGTTGAGACTGCACTGTCATTTTCCTTTTCATCTTTCCACTACCCCAAGGTAAAAAAGATTCTGCAAAAGGAAGTGATTCCTTAGTTTAATTGCTGCAGGCTAAGTTTTCTGATTACTGGAGCTGGCTTTAGTCCCTTGCTATCCTCTTCCCTGCTCCCTGCAGAGAACAGAGCTTTTGGAAGGCTGAATTTTAAAAAATATAGTCGTTTAATTAATGTTATGATTAATCAGTGTTTCTCAAGTGCTTTGAGGAGGAAAAGTGCTATGTGAGTCTTGAGTGGAATTTTAGTTTTATCTGCATTTGTGAGATAGGATAATATTTTGTTAATAGCCTGATTCAAGGGACTTTAAATTAGGCCATAACGAAGCAATAAGAATGTAATCTATTTTTTGAAAAATAAGTTTAGGCTTCAAGATCTGCACCCTGATCCAACACCCACTGAAATTAATGAGCCTGTCTGCCAGTGTCAGAAGGTATTAAATTGGATTCATAAAGAAGTAGCTTTTCTTTTCTACTTGGGTTTTTACTTCATGTCCAAATCAGAAAAAGATTCTGATGGAAGACTGATGTAGCCAGACTGAATTGCAAGTATACATTATCCTGCTTTAACTGCCCATGAAGCAATTGCTATTTATTTGCTATTGCTTTTCTTCTTCTTGTGCTACAATATTGCCTGAAACAAATGAACAAATTCGTCCCGATTGTATGGTCTGAAAGACTGATTATTTTTGCATGCTTTTCTATGCAGTTCTGACAATATCATGATGAAACGTATAAAAATTCTTATGCTTAGAGATGTACGTTAAAATATTAAGAGAAATAAAATCAAAACAGATCTTCATGACATATTCTGTTACGAAAGATTAAATAAGATACACAGATGTAAATGTGTTAGCTCAGTAAAAATATGTCTTGGTAAAGAGATAGTGTCTTTTGAAAACAAAATAATTTATTAAGAAAATCCTGGTTAGTATACAAGGGTCAGTGAAACCATATGCTAACTTTAGAGAGGAAAATAAAAAGAACATATAATAGAATACCAACAGAAAAAGTGTTAAGTGTTCAAAAAATACGTTTCAAAAACTTCAATTTATTCACAAAAGAGTAAGAATATAATACAGTATTTGCCTTTTTTCTGCAATTTGGAATAGTTAGCAAAGACCTCATGAAGACACAGTGCCCATCTGTTGAACTGCTAATGCATCAGTGTAACTAAACCAGACCATACAAGTGTCTGCTGTACTCATGAAGTTATAGGTACCTTTATTAGAAACAAGGTCTCTCACACTGGTCATGCAGAAAGTGGACAGGTAGTTAGTCTTACTGAGTATTTTCTAGAGGTCAGTCCATTTTGCAGATAATACTAATATTCTGACTCAGTTTAACTCCTGTTCTTGACAGAGTGCCGTGTGTTTTTAGCAACAGAGCCATTGGGAAAGAGCAAATTATATTCTAGTTTTACATTTCAATTCACCTGAAACGACTACAATATAAAGCCTGAATATAGCAGGTATGTAAGCAAGGATACAGTGCAGACTTAAAATAAGCTTTGTGTTCTCATGGGAATGGCAAAAATGCATCAGATAACCTTCCTTAACTAACATATACTACACATTTTTTTTTTTTTTACTACAACATGATTGGTTTTCTCCTAAAAAAACATCCTCAGCTCTTCTCAGGTGTACAGCTCATTATTAGCTGTGTTTAACAAAATTGTGACAAATAAATCCTCGTCCCAACTCCTCCATCAGAGTATGGATCTACTAGAGCACAGTTCTGTTTGTGCTTCCCCAGGAGGTGGGAGTCAAAGGGTTCAAAATCTGACTTGTTTTTGTGTTGTGCTACTGCTGTTCCTTTCAAGGTAACAGCCCCAGGTGGCGTCTTCAGGCTAGTAGCTGATCAAGTCTTTTCTCTAGTGGCCCTCAAAGAAACCTTGCCTGCAGACATCCATTTGAACTTTCTCAATGTCACTAAATTATTGCTTTTTTAATTCGAGTCACAGCTGCTCACCTACATCTGAGTGACACATGGAATTAGGATTCTCAGGACTGTGGCCTCACTGAATTTACTTCTCTTACCTCCATGAGGATGCAATTGCCCACATGGCATGAGTCAGAGAGTCCACATGTTAGACTCTATCTCCTTTTTGGAGATCTCCTTTTTGGAGATCAAGTTGGACAGAGGAGATCTGCTTAAGCTCAAGCCCATAACCTCTTAAATCCTTCAAGTTCATCTCTCTCAGACCTCTGCAATGCTGGCTGATCTCTGGTACTCCCAAAGAGAGAGGGAGAGTAGTGCAACCCTTCCAAAAGTCTTCTCCTCTCTCCAGACTTGGGGAAAAGAAAAACCTGCCAGAGAGCAGCTGGCTCCACGCACCTTATTCTAAATGATCAGAATGCTCTGAATGACTAGGGTGGAGTCAGAGTGAAAGTTTTACATGTACTCAACAGCCTCGCTACTTCCCTGTGACATGGCAGGACATAAACTACACTCTGCACTGCAGGGGAAAGATGGGAAATCAGGTTTGAAGGGCTAGAAAGGATTTGACTTAACAACAACAACAACAAACAAGCAAAGCAGAAAAACACATGCTCTCAGTCAAACAGAACAGGTGAGATGTCAGATACAATGCTGGCCTCCTAACCACAGGAGATTCAGAGGACAATATTCCTGAAGGTAAACTATTTCTTGATAGACTGCCCCACTGCAAACGTTAAATTAAATCTGCAGAATATTACATTCCCTTTGTGGAGGAAACTGCTGCTGTCAGTGTCACCTTGAAAAATTTTGCACACAAATATATGACTTTGCATATACTCATGCTAACAGTATGCATTTTCTTCTAATTAAAATTAGCACTCTGATTATTTCCTAGAATAATCCTGAGTTATGAAATCCAAGTAATGTATAAAACATATCACCTTAAGAGCACCCAGAGTAGCACACAATCTAAGAGATCTTGTAACTCTTCTCCTGAGAGGAGTAAGTAATGAAGCAATTTCTTTTCCTCGTGTTGCACATTAGATCTACCAAACAGCAGGTGAATTCTGAACACCACCACTGCACATTCTTTTGGTACATGGAGCTGAATTACTGCCTCATACTGCAAAATCTGTGAACTTGGACTAGGAGCTTTTTTGTCTGGTTGCAGAGAACTTCTCAGGGTTTTGAGAAGAAAATGAAATTCAGAGCCTGCATCTTGAGTAACATGCAAAGAGAGCCATAAACTAACAAGGTCATTCTGCAGTTAAGCTCTCTATGCTAGAAAGACTAGCCCACATCTGCTCCAGTTCCCCAGAAGGCTAAATGTATAAAACTGAGGTGCAAGCATGCATGAATGAGGCCCCTATCTTAGTCATGCTTGACTGTGGACCTCAATACTTCTGGTAGCAAAAAGGAAGGAAAAACTGATGCAAATAACTGCCTCATACATCATAGAGCACCTGAGGTTATCAGGATGCTCCAGATCCATCTAGTCTAACCCCTCTGCTCAAAGTAGGGTCAGCTTTGTGTTTTCTTACGTTCAGATGTAACATCCTGTATTTCAACTTGTGCCCGTGACCAATTGTCTTGTGACTGGGCATCACCACGAAGAGGCTGGCTCTGTCCTCTCTACACCCTCCCATCAAGTTGGACAGAGGAGATCTGCTTAAGGCAGGTACACATGGGCAAGTACACATGGGCAAGATCCCCCTGAGCCTCCTCTTCTCCAGGCTGAACAGTCCCTGCTCTCTCTGCCTTTCCTGACAGGCAAGATGCTTCAGCCCCATATCATCCTTGAGGCTCTTCATTGGACTCTCTCAAGTATGTCCATGTATTTCTCGCATTGGGGAACCCAAAACTGGACCCAGTGGCCTCATGAGTGCTGAGCAGAGAGGAACTGCCACCTGCAGCAACCTGCTGGTAACACTTCCAATGCAGCCCAGGAGGCTGTGTCCATTTCACTGCTTCGGGCACGCTGCTGATTTACGGATCTTTGTAGATTTTTCTTCGTACTTAAAGTGATGGCAATATAGTCAGGACAGCGAATGTGAGGCCATACTTTCAGGTCTTTAACTTTGGCCACCAACCCTCAGTTCTCATAACCTGACCCCTAACCTTTACCCCAGCACCCTGCTCTAACCCCTAACACCAAGCCCTATTACAAAGCCAAAGACCAAAACCCTAATCCTTCATCCTACCCCACCCCAAACCTTTGCCCTGGATGCTACCCTTAAATTGCTGTCCCTACCCCCACCTCTCACTGCTACTGTCCCAGCTCAGCCCACCAACCTACACCTTAAATGCTTAACATAGCCCTTTGCACAACCCCCAGCCCTCACCCAAAGCCCTTCTCTAACCCCAAAGCCTAATCCCTCACCCCAAAAGGCGAGTCTAACCCCCTAACCCCTATGTTGGTGCCCAAACCCTATGCCAAACCCCTCCTCCTTGCACATTCACCCCCTCTCCTGGCCTCAGCTCCCAGGGGCTGGGCTGTCAGCTGTGAGGGCAGCTCTGCTGGCAGAAGCTGATTGGCCAGAGCAGCAGGGCAGGCATTTGTGACACGGAAGCTGATTGGCCAGGGCAGCAGACCAGCATTGTGAGGTGGAAGCTGATTGGCCAGGGCAGCGGGGTGGCACTGTTTGGCGCTGGAGCACATTTGCAGGCATCCGGGGGGGAGGGCAGAGGAGAGATAGGGGGACATGGGCAGGGACTTGAGGTCTAGGGGGTCTTTGTGCTTGAGCTGGGCCAACAAGGGTGACTTTATGGCTGTAAGTGGGGTTCAGGTGACAGGACAATGACTGCGAGATCACATTTGTTAAACCTTTATCCCAACTCTGACTGCTAACCCTGACTCCCAGCTCCTACCTCTAGCCCCTACCCCAATCCCAAACTCTAATCCCTGACCCCGATATCACAGTCCGAGCCCGTAACAAAACCCACTAATGAATAATCTGGGAAAAGAAGAAAATCAATTGCCAGAAGAAATATTTTCAACTGTCAAAAAAGAAACCACAATTTTCTGGCATGATCTTGCTCTCATAAAGCTGAGCAGGAGCACTGAGGCAAGGCTTCATTTATCACTGTCTCAAGCAAATGTTAGTATTCACTATGTGAGAAAATTAAAGATTTTGCTCCAGCTAGCTATGGTATTTCTGCAGCACAAGCTGGTTCCCTGCTTATTTGACTTAGCAGAAATACCCAATTAAAATTCCTGCCTATGAATCAAATCCAGTGTAAAGAAGCTGGACAATAGTGATGGATCTGATGCAATGCACTAGCAAATGGCACTGGTCTTCCCTCTGACAACTATGTTAAATACTCTATTTAAAAGGCATCACTAAACTAAATGGATCTTAAATATCATAGCCCTACACTTAAAAAAAAAAAAAAAAAGATAATTTTGTGAAAAAAATGAGAGGAGGAGAGAGAATATTAGTGTTGGCATATCAGCTTTTGAGTGAGATGCAGTTAACAGCAATATTGTGCAGCCTTGCATTCCTTTAAACATGAGCTCCTTATCTAATGTAATCAGCAATACAAAAATATTTGCAGTCATGTTGTATGAAATTTATAGCAGACAAACCATACTGAAAAGATTATTTAAAAACCATTAATATAAAGCACACTTTTACCAGCTAAGTGATATTCTATTGGATGTTTCTTAGCTTCCAGATTTATTGACATGCATATTCTTATCTTTAAAAATGCCTGTAATATATCCTCAGTACATATTTACTTCAAATATCAAAAGTAAACATCCTGGAGAATATCTTGGAACCTGGCCTACTTCTGAGCTATGAAACCCTCTTCTTAAAACAAATTTAAGTCGATAAATCTGTCATTTATGTTCAAGTTCTCTTTGTCCTGGAATTATTATTCCTTTCAGAGACTGAGTTAGAAAATGCTATCTTTTTAGTTCATAGAAATACGTGGTTTTAGACACACATGAAAAAATATATTAAGATCAACTAAATTTCATCATTACATCTAGAATCAGAACAACTGAAGTTAGAAAGGACATCTGGAGTTTGTATAGCCCAACCTCCCTGCCTAAAGCAACTGGAAAACCAATGCAATGCAAAAACATCTCAGCAGACAACTACCTATCAATAGGAGAAGACTGTTTAAAAAATACATGTGTTATACCTGATATAGTTGACATAATGCACTGGATGGCACATATAATCCCTTTGCTGCTCTCCTGCTAAAAAGGTCGCTATTCATAACGAAAGAAATATTTGAATGATTAATATGTCTCTTCATGTGTACACACGCACGGCTAGTCTCTTCTCCCAGTACAATTTTTAAACAAAATTTTTCCTACATAAAGACCACAATGGACTGCATTCTTCCTGATATGAAGATATTCTGGGAGATGAAGGCAGCTAGAGTACCTAAGTGAAAAGATTAGCTAATACAAAGCAGAAAACATGTATTTATTGACACAACAGGAATGGAAATTAAGATGGTTTACATGTATCAATACACGCACATACTATTATACTAAGCAGCTGCAGATGCCTTTAAAACTCCAGTGTTTCTTCAACAGAAACCACTAGTACATTAAGATTTGAAATCTGTGTTTTAGCTGTCTCAAAAACCTATGCTTCTTTCCTTTTGCCATGGCATTTGAAACTTGATGAGACTTTTCAAACATTTTGTAATCTGGCAGAAAAGTGGGCGTAAGAGTATGTCCCTGGAAGGAATGCACTGCTGGAGCAGCAGCAGCTGCTTCACGATTTCAGCCTTTGTCCTTGCAGACATGCAGCCTGCAGGAACTAAGAACAATACAGAAGGAACTTGGAAATGAAGAGCAGACTATTCAAAATCATGATGACAGTAACATGAGGTTCCTAATAAGGTTTCAAGTGCTTTGGTTTGGTTGGGTTTTTTTAATTTTTAATATATTGGTACTTTGCACCTATTAAATGCAAATGGAGCAATATGGTATATTTGTGCATTTTATGGTTAAAAGAAAATATCCTGTAGCAGAAGGTCTCATGGAGGTAAACTTGTGGATCTCACTTGTTTTGACATCAGTAAAGCCTGCCAGTGTAGTCTCGTGTAACATTCTCGCCAGAAAGCTAACAGGAGCTGCTGCAAATAGCATGAAAAGTATTTGGATGGTGCTACTCAGAACAGTTACCAACGGTTTGTCATTGAAATAGAAGCATGTATCAAATGAATTCTGTAGAAAATGTGTGAAGTAAGTTCTGTAGACAACCTTCTATCTTGGGTCTATATACATCCAGTGCCATAATCAGTGGTCTGGATGGTGAAAGAGAGGACATGGTCAGAAAAATGTTTGAGGACTGGTTTAGAATTCAGTTATCGTGATTTAGAAGACAGAATTCATTAAAGGCAAATGAATAATATTATACACAAGTAGAAGATGATTATCTGCACAGAATGAAGAGCAACCTACTGTGTAATAATTCGGCATAAAAGAATCAGGAAGCCCAAGAGGATCACAAGACAGGCATGTGCTACAAGATAGGTTGCTGTAAGAAAGACAGCTATACACAAGTGTATTAACCATTATTCCTGGCGGAACATCTAGATAATATGTTCCTCTGTGCAAAGCTTATGGAGGAATATCACAACTAGTCTGAATGCTGAACTTTAGGAAATATATTAACCAACTAGAATGAGTCCAGTGAAAGTAACAAGAATAGCTAGGAAGCCAGACCAAATAGACTGCTACTATCTCAGCTTCAATAATATATTCATCTGCTCTAACTGGAGCTCTTCAACGTGCAAACAAGGTGTAATGCTGTCTTCTTAGAGGCACTGTACTGCAGTGGCATCGTTCTTACTGATTGTCTTCATGAATAACAAGATACGTGGCAGAGAAGACTTCTGTTGGATCACCAGAATAAGCAGGGTCCCTAAACATAACACTCTATTGCATGTTCAGGATGAGGTCTTCATGTGGCCTACTTAAAGAACCAGAACAGAGACAGTTGCAAGTCAAGTGTCTAAAATCAGAAGATTTTTAAGAAATGGTTTAGCTGTTTTTTTGGTGGTTTCTGCATTTACACTTGCAAGCTTTTCTTTCTGGCCTTGAAACAGAGTGGTTCAGTTTATATGTAAGGTCCACCTCAGTTTCACATTATTCACTCAGTCAGCTAACTTAACATTTATAAGTAGTCACGACTGAAACACAGTTTGCTCCAACAAGATAGATTGGATCCCCAGGAAGATATTTGTTCCGCCAGGTTTTGGGGTCACAGTGTGGCAGGCATAGCTCCACTGGCTTCAGGAATTATAGTCCAGGAGGCCCCACATTACCAAGGGGGTAAGAATCATTTCACCTTTCTCTTCGTCCAAAGTATACTGTTGTCTCTGCAGACTTTGGAAGATTTCTTTCTCTACTCCATCTGGAATGGCTCCTTGTGGTATAATAGTACTAACTCTATGGAGCTCAATTCACCACCACTGCTGTTAAATACACCTCTTGCTGATGCTACAACTGTGTGTCCATCATCTTGCTCCTCATCCTCAAGTGCTTACAGGAATGGCTTCAGGCACAGCATTAACATTATTTGGTTGATAGACTTCAACAGTGAAGCTGTTCCATTCACTGCACAACTCAGGAGGCTGCAATGAGCCGTGTGCTTGCAAAACTGGTTAAGAAAGATTTGGAGATATTGATGACAACTCTGGTTTATGTTGAGCTACATTTGCCAAGAGATTAGGGTTGAGTTTAGGACTTTCAAACTTGTGTTCAAAGGGCATTGCAGCATTAGTGTAAGGTTTTGTTGTAAAGTGTTTGTAAGAAGGTGTGACTGTTTTCTGAATCTGTTCAGTTTATTTAACAGGGCATTTGTCCGGGAAACTTTTCTAAGGATAAAAAGTGGACTGAACAGTGTCCTCTCTAGAGGACTTGAAAATCGCTGGCTTATTCTGAGGCACAGGAGGGTCAGACACAGAGTTAACTTCAGAAAGTGCAGGCTTGTGATGTGCTGGAAGGGATAGGCCCAGACTATTAATTGACTGAGGTTTTGTATAATGTACTGAAGGAGCAGGAGGAGGAATTGTAACATGAGGTATTGGCTCATAGTGCTTTACACTTGATGGGCCTGATTCAGCATTAGTAGGTTTCCCCTTAGAATAACTGGTGAAACTCAGCGGGTTCTGTGAATGTTTTGGTTTAGTGGGCCCAGAATGATGGCTGTCAGGAACCTGCAAAGACAGTTGCTTTTAGTAGTACTCTTCGTCTTCTTCAGGATCGTAATTATTTGAGACCTCCACTTGAGGTGTCTAATCCAGGGGCCCTCTAAGTATAATTCTTAGATAAAGTACCCTCTTATCTTGTGAATAAGGGCAAGACATTGGTTGGAAGATATGGTAACATGATCTTGCAAAAGGAATGAACCACTTAGCTTCTTGGTATTGGGAAGAAAGGAGAAAAAAGATGTCTAAGAAAAGAAGTGAGACAAGAGAAATGGCAGATTCAACAACCTGAGCTGCCAGATCCAGGTCTCTGAATCCGCTTTCCTTATATTTTCAAACTGCACAATTCCCCAAGTTCATTTGACCACCACCTTTCTTTTCTTGCTGTCTGCTCCCTTTCTTTCAGGATCAGGAGAAGCAGAAACCAGAGGCATCTTATCTCCTTCCGCTGCTCTTCATAATATCCTTTCCCTTTGTTGGCAGCCTTCAGGTGATTTGGCAATCCTGGTTTCTGGGTCGGCTGCTGCCATTGCCAGACAGTGTGAGTGCCTGCTCTGACTCACCCACCCATCCTGTAAGGGTTATGTACACACGGAAGGGCCAATACTTAGGAGCAGTACTCTTTCCAGCAAGATTAGTGTGTGAACCGTTTCTCCTGGGCTCCCTCTGCAATCTAATCTAGGCTGTGCCGTGGGCCTGGTAATAAAGAAAGCTCATGTAATTCTAACTTTCAAATTAGTACCACTGCTTCTGAAAGTACTTCCATCCATTTTGTAATAATGACGCGCTTTTATAATGCCTTTTAGTTGATGATGTGTCAGCATTTTCTGCACATTAATTGTTCCTGACAATGACAAAGACACATGTGATTATTCATTCACAGTTAAAGAAACCAAGGCAAGACAGGCCAATGACCAACACAAGAAGCCATCTAAGAATTTATGGTTTTCTTCCTCAAGCATTGCTGAACAAACCGAGAGAACAAATTAACTCTTCCAGCTTCTAGATTTTTTTTTTGTTGTTGTTGTGTTTGCTTTCTAAACCATTTCATTATCTTACTTTGTTTACTTCTGTGGCAATTCTACAACAAGTCTCTAGCCACGGGCCTCCTAATTGCAGCATCTTATTAATACTGCCAGGCTAACAGTTACTCATCTCCTAAGTTTTAAGATTTTAGAATAAAAAGGGTAACGAAAGGGTAACGGAAGAGAAAACACTTGATTTCTGTAAGAATGTAGAAATGGTTACAACCACACTAATCTCTGACTCTTAATCAATTTTTGTCTCGTTTGAAGCTTGAACCAAAGGTGCAGTTCTTTTTTCTTCCCCTTTTTAATAACTTTGCCTCAGCTTTGAAGTTTCTGTAAGCTGAGGATAGCTTATCACAAAAGTCCCAGTGAATGAAAGATGTTTAAATAGGGCTACAAGTGAATGAGATGAATTTCAGTCTCCCTAGGAAGAGGCTGAGCTTTTCAGTATAAGGCATATACATATTCAATCCCAAGATGGAAGAACGGATTTAACTATAGTGGATAATGCATAAAATCCATCCTCAGAACCCCCGTCTCAAAGGATTTGCTCATGATGTACTCGGTATCTCAGATTTTTAGTGGCTCACAAGAGAGAAGGAAACATGGCCTTTTCTTTGGGGCTGGATTTAGACATTGCAGTACAGTATTGTACAACAGAGGATAACACCTTTAACTGCTGAAGATTTAATACCTATATAGGGAAATGATACACTGGCTTGCCAGCCTGTCTGATATCATCATATTCCAAAGGAGCCTGCTTTTGTCTGGCTGAGGAATGTAGCTTATCTGTTTTGTTATTCTAATTTTCTAGTAAAGACAGGAAAGAATTACTGAACCTGTTCATTTTTTGGTTTTTTTAGAGGGGAGGGAGGGGGAGGGGGAGTTTGTAGTAATGTGACAGCTTACAGTGGTGCAATAATACTATGGTAGGATTCACGTCAGCCGTATTCTAAAAAAATAAAACAACTTTCAGGGTGCGAGCAGACATGCAGTATGCAAGTGTA
Organism: Pampusana beccarii; assembly: GCA_013399365.1. Taxonomy (NCBI): domain Eukaryota; kingdom Metazoa; phylum Chordata; class Aves; order Columbiformes; family Columbidae; genus Pampusana; species Pampusana beccarii. Next base: position 147,615 of record VWYH01002219.1, read on the forward strand.
AAAATTTATCAGATAATGACCACATTGTGAGCCTCACAAGCCTTGCTGGGCCAAGTCAGAGCTTTCCAGCCCTCAGGTAGGCCGCTCACATGACTTGCTTGAGTTCGTTCTGTTTAACAAAAGTTGGCTGTAAAAGGAAAGAAAAATTTTTTGCTCACACAGCTCATTTTGACCGATAAGTCAGGCAGTGCTGACTCACACAAGCGGTTCCGCTGTAGACGCGGTGTGTTAATGAGAGGCTGGAGGGAGCCTGGGAGCAGGAGTGTCTTCTGCCACTGACTGCCTCAGGGTGAGTTACCATGTCTTAGGTGAGGGAACTGTAATTTCCTAAATATGCTCACTCAGTTAACTGAGAACCTATAATTTTAGAGTGAAAATAGAAATTCCACTATCAAAAAAAGGAACTATTTTATATAATAAGTTTAACATTAATTTATTTATATTAATTACACAAAGAACATTTTCCAAGGACCCAAGTGACTTAGCTAACATCCGACTCAATTTTTCAGAATAAACTATTTGGCCCTTTAAAACAGTCTGCTTAGAGTCTATTCCAGGCCAGGCTGGACAGGGTTCTGAGTAACCTGATCTAACTGAAGATGTCCCTGCTCATGGCAGGGGGGTTGGACAAGATGACCTTTGAAGGTCCCTTCAAACCCAAACTATTCTATGATTCTATGTCATGACTGAAAATAGAAATTTAGTTCTTTATTCACAATCAAGCAGCTAAAAATTTTACCCAGATGTTATTAACATGGTAAAAACCAGTTGTACTTTCACTTCCCTCCTCTCATACTTAACATAGATTTAAAGTAGAGCTCACCATTGTTTGACATTGTTATGATGATTAGCACCTATGCAGGCTACTCACTCTACCTTAATAATGCTGCTTTGTTACTCTGAATTGAATCCTGCTTCTCAGGAATTTGATGGAAAAAATCCTTTTAGCTTCAATTAGAATAAGATTAAGCTGACAGCTACAAGATTTTATTCTGGTTATTGCAATTGTGTGCCATAATATGTTCTTTTTGAATTAATGGAGTACCTTTCTAAATGCATATATACTCCCCAAAACACCTTCCCTTCCTTTTTGGTGCTGGTAGAAGGTCAGATTAAAACCTACATACATACATACAATCACACAAATATATTTTGTGTGTATATATTCATTTATATACAGAATAAGTTAAAGACACTATCAATTTAATATGGGGATAATTTTGCAGGTGATATACAGAGGTGAAGCTGAAGAAAGTTACAATGTAGGAGAGAATGAAAATGCCTTTGGATGTTACATTTCTTACAGCAATCAATTTTTCCATGTATCTGCAATAATTTAAAATTTATGTTGTTGCTATATAATAGAATTATATATCAGATCAGAATCTGTTAGTTTTCATGTGATCACTAAAATTAATTTAATAGTAAGCATCACTACTGAACACTAGGGAAACAAGATTTATTTCCACTGATTTTAATGTAACCTCTTCCACAGACAACATTTCACAGTACTTCCCTTTTAAAATCTGCAAGTATGGTACCCTACTAAAAACAACATTTTGAGCTATTATTATAATTCTCTCTCTGGTAAATAAAGCAAACTCCTGTGTCTATGTGAATTTAGTGGCAATTATCCTATTGTGGCCTTGATTCCACAATAAGATGATTTGACCCTGGTTCTTATATATTGTCACACTGAAATTGTGTTTTAAAATTTGATGAAACTTGTCCTGAAGTAACTTAAGTATTTGCAGGGATGTCACTGAGGTTAAACATATTTAAATTGCGTTTATCCACTTCTAATTTAGGAATTACGGAGTTTACTCTGATTGGCTTGAAATCACAAACATGTCCACTTACCCACTTCTTACTCACTATAGCATCTTTACTGAGATTTTGATAAGTGGATGATACAGTGGGTGGAAAAGTCACTGCATTGCTGGGTTTAAAATGTGGTGATAACCAGTATGAAATCCAACTGGCGGATAGTAACTACTGGTGTCCCATAGGTGGGGGTACTGGGGGCAATATCATTTAATATCTTCATTAACATCTTGAATGATAGGATAGAAAGCATTCTTAGAAAGACTGTGGACAATACCATGTTGGGAGAAGCAGTCAATATACTGGATGGCAGGACTGCTGTTCAAATGGGCAGCTGGACAGGAACCTCAAAGTTCCACAGAGGCACATGTAAAGTCCTGCACACAAGACGAAATAGCCCCCTGCAGTAGCACAGGCTGGGAGTCAACTAGTTGGAAAGCAGGTTTTAAAAAGAAATCCAAAACCTGGGGGTGCTGGTAGACAAGTTGAGCATGAGTGCACAATGTGCCCTTGCAGCAAAGGAGGGCAACCACATCCTGGGCTGTATCGGATAGTCTAGCCAACCAATCACAGAACTGATTCTTCCTCTAGACTCAAACGGTTCTGCCTCTAGACAGTATGTAGAGTATCACATCCAGTTTTGGTCTCTCCAGAACAAGAAAGTCATGGCAATGTTGGAACGAGTCCAGTGGAGCACCACAAAAACAGTCGGGGGGCTGGAACACATGGCATTCAAGAACTGCATTTTCTGGGCCTTAAGAGAAGGTTAAGGAGAGATCTTGCTGTTGGCTACAACTAATTTATGAGATAGTGCAGAGAAAATGGACTTAGGCTCATCTTAGAGTTCCACAGCCTAAGAAAAATAATCAAAATACACAAGTTGGAACACAGGAAATTCCAACTGATAAAGGGAAGAGAATTTTTACGATGAGTGTTGTCAAACAATGCAACAGGTTTGTCGAGGGAACCTGAGGAATCTCTATCCCTTCACCAGCTGGATGAGATCCTGAGCAACTGGTGTTTACTGGCCCTCCCTTGAGCAGGAGGATGAACTAGCTGTCCTCTAGAGGTCTCTTCCAAGCCCTTCTAGATTCAGAAAGACCAAATACTGCCTTTTGTTGCACTGGAAGACTGAAGCCTTCCCTACAAACTGAGAAAGTGAGTTTATTTTTTAAATGCATTTTCATGTTAACCAGTTAACCTAATTTTCTAGGCTTACATGGACTAAAAGGAGGTAAACTGGCACAAGATCATCTAGTACTGACATGAATTTCATAGTATATGTATCCCAGACTGTTAGCAATTACTTAACAGTTAAGACTGTCTACAAAGACAAGTATCTTTTGAATTTTGTTGGCAATTCCTTCCCTGCACATTCATCAGCATTTATAAAGCACCAGCAGCAAAACAGATTTTATTTGCGTTTCTTTCTGTAGGGCAGACCTCTACAACCTACTGAAAATTCTTAAACCGGTCTCTTTGGAGCTGGTTCTCTGATTAATTTTGTTCAAATTCTTTGTTCTGGAGTATAGGAGGGATCATATCTAAAATATTCAATTATCTAGTTTCTTACCAAAAAAGAAGAATGACTTCAATTATAAGTTTTAACAAAGTGCTGTATCCTTTTGTCTTAACCTGATCTTTCAATTTGTACTATGCATCTTACATTTCTACACAAAAAGCATGGGTTTAAGCAGTAATGCATATAAATGCTTGCTTAGATCAATTCCTGAAGTCTGATCTATCATTATAAAGTATTATAAAATTGCTAACTCTAGGGGGTAGTCATTGTATCTTTTTCATGTTCGCACAATCTCTTGCATAATGCAGCCACAAGAGGAAGCAAAAGCAAAATGAAAAACATAATAATTCTAAAGATTGTATCAGTATTTCCAGATTTCACATAATTTCATAGAGATGTCATGGAGAGACCAATGAAGCTTTGAAGCTGATTCTAAGGGTTCTCTAGGCTTTCCTTGGGAGGAAAACTAAATTTATTTATTTTTATTTAATTGAGCCCACTGAGATATTAAGTACCAGAATTGCTGTCTTACCTTATAGAATTATGATAACAAGGCCCCTCAGCAAATTGATTATTTCCTCACTTATCTCAGATGATGAGAATTTGTTACCCTTTGCAACTGCACATTACAAAACTACTGCTATTCAATCCCAGCAGTTATAAGCATGAGACAGCAGATTTGGTTGGTTGTTTTTAAATTGCTTGTTAAGTACGGGTGCAAGCTGGTTTAGTCTGAGTCCTATTCAACTAGTATCCAAAAGTTAACACATAGTGACAGTGCTTCCAGCCAGCCCCAGACAGTGCCTTTTTAGAGATACCACATGCACCTAAAGGTACAATATTAATGAAGAAATGCAAGAATTCATTCGTAAAAACTGCAGCAAAAGACCATTATTCTGCTTTCTGTAATCAAAAGTATATTTTAAGTTTTAATATTATGTGAAACAAGAGCCTTTAACACTAAAACCCATTATAAATTATAGAAACAACTAGTGTATGTTATACATACATAATAGTTCTTACAATCAAGCAAATCCTACATCAAAGTACTTCATGAAGAACAATTATTCTGTAAGAAAGCAAAGAGATCTGAAGATGGCATGCAGAAATCAACAAGTATGAGACTGAGATCCTTTTTCATAATTGTGAAAGACTAAACTAACACTAGGATCACACGTATTTTGGCACAGAATGCATATAAGCCAACAGAGAAATACTGTCACCTTCTGCATATACTGTAGCAACTGCTAACAACCAGTAATGTTGTGTAAGTACCTAAGGGTCAGGAATGGAAAGAAAAACTAAATTCAGTTTAACCGCACAGAGATTTAATTAGAATGTCAGTTTTAAGAATGCAGACATGCATACTCTGCCCTGGTGAGGCCAAATCTGGAGTACTGTGTCCAGTTCTGAGCTCCACAGTTTAAGAAGGACAAGGAATTACTGGAGGGAGTCCAGCAGCAGGCTATGAAGATGATTAGGGGCCTAGACCACATTTCTTATGAAGAAGGACTGAGAGAGCTGGGTCTGTTCAGCCTGGAGAAGAGAAGCTGAGAGGCAATCTCATCAATGTTTATAAATATCTCAAGGGTGGGTGTCAAGAGGATGGGACCAGACTCCTTTCAGTGGTGCCCAACAATAGGATGAGAGGCAANGGTTGGACTAGATGATCTCTAGAGGTCCCTTCCAACCCCAGCCATTCTGTGACTCTGTGATACTATTTCCTAATTTTGCATTCTTTGAACACTGACTCTCTGATGTCCTTTACCTTTCTCATGTTTTTATCCTGGGAAAACGAGACATTTATCTAATAGATGATGAAAAACATATCTGTTGCATATCCACAAGTATTTTACTTCTGTGTTAGCCATTATCATGTCAGCATAGTCCTCCTGCACAGGGGCATAGAAATCTTGTAGGTCCCTGCAATCAGAGTTTTCTACCAACGCCACCTTTGTGAAGGGTGTTCAGGTTTTGTCCTTAACATTCTTCATTTTTAAAGAACAAACACATTGAAACATGCAGAAGACAAGTTTGGGGACACTGAAATAAAAGTCTGAGTATGTCTCAAAAGCCACATGTGAGGAGAGGGACATCATACACAGCCATTTCACCTGTGAAACACCTAACTCGTGAACCAGATTGTATGAGATATTGCAAGAACAACTGAACTAATTTAGAGACTGTGAAGGTGTAGGTGAACAGAGAAAATTACTATTCATATGACTGGAAGCAATCTACAGATAGCTTAAATTACCGACACACATTCATCCTTTTTTATTTTTTTCCATTTGTTAGGTCCACCTCTAACATCCTTTGTAACTGCAGTGCCCCATTCCTAGGCTCTTCACATGCAAGAAAAAAGGATGTTACTTTCTTTAATCAAATGCTAATTCACCTGTCATATTCTGCTCTCTTTCACTGACATGTGTCATGAATAGGAGTTCTAGTTTCTTCAAAGAAAAGTGCTTTTAGTAAAAAATGCCGTATCTGTAATTCCGATCATGTGAAAATTGTTTAAGTTGATAAAGATTTCAGGAGCAAAGGTTATTTTGCATCTTACATAGAATAAAACTAGCTCACTGTTCCATGAATTGAAGCTGATACAGAACATCTGGAAACATCTGTTTTGATACACTTATCTGTTAATGTAAAGCTGTCACAAAACTTGGTTTTCAAAACCACTTTGCAGATTTAGAATAATTCCTCATGGATTTAAAACTACTTTTAAAATTACTTTGGCAGTTTGTGACATTTGCATTTCTGTCTCTGTATGGTTTATGGAATATGCAACTGAATTATACGCACTTTTTAGATCAGAACTATGAATTTTCAAAAGATAAGTAGCACTTCTCAGCATGAACATACTGAGAAACAGAGATGAAAATTAATATTGAATTGTTTGAAATGTCAGTCGTCTGAATGAGAATAGTGTATGTAGTTACAATTTAATTGGTTTCTACCTGATGCAGAAGAACAGAACCAAACAGAACTTGTTTATCTCAAACAAAATGTAAGGTGTAGGTTGGGGCACTTTCTTATGTGTGAAATCCACACCAATGAAATGAAAAGGCACATCCGTTAATTGCTTGGTGGGTTTTTTTTTTTCAAGGTGGTGTTTTTGGCAGATACACTAAATCTAGGCTTTCCTGGGCCACCTTCACAAGATTTTGTAATGTTTATGACTCGCACTCAGCATTTAATGTCAAGTAATACTGAATGTGAATAGAAACTTCTAAAACCTATAATAAATACTTTAAGGTTTATAAACCTTAAAACATCATATGGCATCATTTAAAATTACTGCCATCATCTAGATAAGCTATCATGTTGCAATACTGAAGATGATTCTCTTGAGACTGGCATTTGAAATAGAAACACAGGCATTTTCCAGGCATTTCCCTGCAGATTATTCTACTGTGAGGAATAGCTGACCTGGGTCTGGGTTGTGGTTAGTACTGTGATGCATCTTGATCTTATTTTGTGGAGATGAAAATGTTGTGTGATTCTTTGACTTAGCATTACAATGAAAAACAGATCCGTGAAAGTGCTATTCTTCATTATCCTAGATCTGAGCCTGTATACAGTTATTTCTGTTGTTTTGAGGTACAATGAAAAACCACAGCGCTTTTTCACTAATTGCCCTTGCAAAGCCTACTGAACTAGTTAAAGGGGAGCAGGACAGTACTTATTCTGCATTATCAGAACAACTTCTGATGAGATACTACTTCCTTATCTTCACTCACCCAAACGTTAGACATCAAGTCTCTGTCTACTTCTCTAGGTTCTCACACATAAGATCCAAGACTTTAGGTGACAGAAGCAAGTGGGACAGACACCTGGAGGTGCCATTTTCTCTCTCCTGTCCACAGCAGAAGCCTACCTGATTAGCTGAAACACTGGTTTTTCAGATGGTTCACAGTAGAGAAAAATCCCTCCAAATCCAGAGAGCCATGCTTAGGCAATAGGGGAGTGCAGATCTAAAAGACTTAAACTAGACCTGAAAATGCTTGATCTTCACTTTGATACTAAAAATGAGAATTTGGTTTAACCAACCCTGTTTTTCCCCCTGAATCCCTTCACTTGAGAATGTTATTTAATGAGAAAGGACCAAGGAAGGAAACCTTTCCTAACCTCTGTAACTACCAGGTCTGCTTGTCAGAAATGCATTTGAGATAAACTGGAGCAAAAGGCAATGCACAAGTGGCTGAAGGCACATGAAAAAATCAAAATCTCCTTGACACAAGGCTTTTTACACTGTAATGGAAAAAAATATTTAACATTTAAACTTTCATCAGTTAAAATTCTCAGCTAACTTATGTGTACAACACTCGAAACCAGGGAGTTTGGACTTTGACATATAGGTGTAATAAACACATCAAGACTCAATTATGCATTTACCAACTTAACTAACATCTTTATTGATATAAAGAGCACCAGCTATTAATGCATGACCATATCTTCCATTTCGTAAATCAACCTCTGCATGACAGTCTCTTCTTATTCAGGTATCTGTTTACCATAATACAGGTTTCACACAGCTCAACTATTAAATACAACAAATGAAGTGCAATAAAAACTCACACAAATTAAACAAATTGCAGCATATATTCTGTTTCCACCTTGTTTTGAACAAATGTCTAAGATTCCTGATTAATGCTTTCTGGCATCCTTTCCATTGTGAATTTACATCAGTTTAAAATTTCAGTGACTAAGATACTTTATAAGTCAATTAAAAATTCAATAAAAAAATTCAGCATCTCTCTTTCAGATCCTTGGATATGTATTTATGAGAAATTCAGAAGAGCTCATATTCAAAAAGGAGAGAAAACTGCACATAGACACTGTAAGTGGGATGAAAGCTGCATGTTTGATTTAATCATCTCCCAAACCATTCCCATATTCTCTATCAATAGACATTACTAGGACTTGGAATTTCTTATATTTGCAGTTCTTGTAAATACAAAAGTGAATGCTGTTTTCACTTGGATTTATTACTAATACTTAAAGAGACTTACAGTGTTAAAATGTGGCCTAAGGTTCTAAGGTAGGAGAACCCCATGTGGTTATTTACTCTCCAGAAGAGTCACGTTCTGCTATGAGAATGCAAATACTCATTTTTGATGTGTTTTCAGCCTAACAACTCAAAGCAAATCTTTCCAAATGTGAATCAATATCACACTTTGAAATAACAGACCTGACTCTGCTTCGAGTGCAAGGCTGGGCTAGATGACCTCCTCAGGTTCCTTCCAACCTGAATTATTCTGTGACTCTAATGATTCATTAGATTTGAGAACTCCTGATATGTATTTTACTCAAACTTTCTCAAGTTTAGCACTAAAACTTTAAAACAAACACCACTTATTTCAGGCACCCAGATAGGCCCACATTGCTCAGGAGATGGTGAGGCATACACTCAGTGGCATATAGATTATCTTATACTGGACAATGAACTTTAAGATGCCTAGCAAGATTAAGCAGGTTCCAACACACATTAACAATATAATTGATACGCTATCCTCAAATTTTCTGTATATTTTATAACTGCATTAGCAACAGATGAGTAGTGAACTGAGAATAATTCAGTACTGACACCTTGTAGCCCTCAACTCAGGAACAGTTATTAAAAAACTACACTGCTACAGGCCCTGTTTCAAGATTTGATTCAAAATCTTGTGAACATGGCAGAAATTGTACCACCAACTTTGCTTATCTGAATGATGCTTTTACAGCGATAACCACAAAAAGGATGTCTTGGGTATTGCAACACTTCAATTTAACCCATCAGACTCCCTAGAATCTAGAGCCCTGAACAGACATATGGATTCTCTATACATTTTAAGGGAGATATACATAAGGATATATCTTCTATGCAGGATAAGAAGTCAACAAAAACCTTTAGGTGGAATTATCTTCTTTTTTTATTCAAGGGTGAGTGATCAAAATACTTCAGTCTCTAAAAACATCTTTTACTTAACCACAAAAATACAGGCCAAGAGGTCAAGAGAAAGAATGGTGCTCTTGAATCACTAGTACAATACTTCTCTCAACCAACATTGACCCAGAATAGCATTAGAAACCACTGTCAGGATGAGAGAAAACGGATAGAAACACCTGAAGCACAAAACTGTGCACTGAAATTTTAAAAATTTTACCTCCAGCTCTCCATTCACTACAAAGTCATACCCTGTGGACTTACCACTAAACAGTATGAAATGTAATACTAGTACAAGTTTCCAGTTGTGCTTCAACAGGCCAAATCCTATCTTGTAAATATTCTGCTATACATGAATAGTGACAAATTTCTCATCTGGGGCAGCTCGAAAAATCAGCTTAACCCTTCTGAAAGACCACCTACTGCACTTTAAAATGTCAAAATAATTATCATTTAAAATCAAAAGTAAATGCCGTGCCTATAGAAGAACAATGCAAATGAAAATTTTGGGGAGAGAGATTCAACCTTGAAAAATTTCACTGACAGGGACAGTCTGTACCTGCTTGTGTAGGCAGAATAACAAGTCACATAATTTCTAATTAACTGTATATTTCATGTTCTCTTTTGTTAAAGAGGTCATGGATGGCAGAAGAGAGGAAAACTGCCCACTGCATTTCAGATAAAAGAAAGACGATGGTGGCTTATTCCCCAAGATTGAATGAGGAATCTCACTTCAGAAAGCCCTCTCAGATGCTGAGGAGGGAGAGGGACCAGCTGCTGTGCCACAGCTGGCTGGGAAACTCCAGGGAGGAGAAGAGAGGTTGTCTAAAGTAGGACACGGGTCTGCAGAGCAGGATCAATCAGATGATCCACAGGAAGTTTCCTAGAAGGCCAGAGGACTGTGTGGAAGGTGTTTGAATCAGAAAGCCACTGAAAGTTGCTGAAACAGACTGCGTGGAAGCAATTCATCCTGCAAAGATGCTGTTTATAGGAGATGGATTTATTTTTAAGCCTTTCTGCCCCACCCAGCTGATCCAGGTTTCCTCTGTTTAAAGAAAAAAAACTTATTTTAAGTTTGCAATGTTTTGACATCATTCCAAGAAGAGAATAAAAGTCTATAGGTATGCTACAGAAGTCTATGGGGAAGATGGTGGGACAGCTCTGGCACCAGGCGCTGGCCTGACCGGCACCCTGCTGTGGCACTGCCAGAAGTAGCAGGTCTGTAGGTAATTCTCAAGTTTAAAGTGTCATTCCTGGGGGAGGGAGAACAATGCCATATCCTCAGACTAAGGCACCTATATAGTGCTAAGGGACACAGAGGGTGGGTTTGTTATTCTACTTTTCCCTCCTCAGCCTTTTTTTTTTTTTTTTTTTTGAGAGGGAAAGATAAGGAACATCAGGATGACATAACTACACAGAGGTTACCAACAAAGCTCTTGGAGGACTTGTGGGTCAAATGTGACTTTCTTCTATCTAAGTGAATGATCAAAAGGAAAAAAAGTGTGATTTTTGGCCAACGCAGAAGTATAGAGTGGGACTGGGGAGAGAAGCTAATGGCCCCATGGAGAAGCTTAGCAGAGACAGAATCTGCTTCGAGGAGAGAAAACAAACCTTCCAAAATGCTTGCAGAGCACATGAGAAGAAGCAGGCAGATGCTGGGCTACCAGATGGACATGGGAGTGCTGTGCAGCTTACAGTGCTGAAACTAAAGAAGAACAAACCAGGCAATATCAGTAGTGAGCCTTTTAAAAATCCACACACCATTTCCCTCAGTTGTGACACTGCCGGGAGAGAGAAAAGGCTGATAAACCTTCCCATGGGGTGCGCTCTCGGGAAGCAGCACAGGGTGGATCCTCTTTCATGCAGACAGGGTCCTGAAAGGCAAGTGAAAACTGAATGTGATCTGACTGTGACGGAGAACACACCTGGGCAGTATGCCCAAGGAGGAGAAACTGGGTGCTGGATTACCTCGTGCCAGTACTAAGTAGGCCAGGTTTAACATGCTTTTGTCTGAGTGAAGTTTAATTTTCGGAAGGAGAAAGATGAATGTGTCCGCTGTCTCGGCCTTGAGGCACGTGGCACAATGTAAAAGCGATGGAGGAGAAAAAGGAGAGTCCTATTTAGGACATGGAACATGCCTGAAATGAACCCCAGGAAGAAGACCTCAATATAAATTAAGAAAATGCTGTTATGGGGATGGCCCAGCTAAACTATATGAGAAACCTGGCACCAACCTTTAGCAATATAACAACACAGTTGATAGATCTGTGTGATAAACAAAACAGATTGGCCAATTCAATGGAGTCTAGAAAGAAACTTCTGGTCATTTCAAAAGAAGGGTCTTTTTGTTTGTTTCATAGTTTGGTACAGGTGAGTTTGGATTTTAGCAAGCTTTCCTATATATTTGCCCGATGCCTCAACAGTGATTTATGGGCAGCTTGGCAGCAGCAGGAAGAGATATTTCATTCTCTGGCACATTTCAGTAAAAAATTGTCAGCCGGGAACAGAACCACAGCACCACTGAAAAGAAAGCTTTATAGATGCCTTAAAAAACCCAACTCAATTCCACGTATATAATTTTGCTATATATACTACTGGAAAATTCCACTTTAAAAAAAAAGTTATCTTAAGGGGGAAATTCCAGTTCATGAAGTAGAGTTTGCCGCTGCAAGAACATAATGCACAAAGAAAAACTGTAAACAGGAAAGATAATCAGGATATTGATTCTGATGAGGCAGAAAGATGCTTGAGTGACTAACCTCAAGAAGCTCCTTTTGAGTTCTTTCCATAACAACAGCTATGGCTTTGCAAAGTATGTGGAACTGTAATATTCACAAAAATGGACCACCTACAACATGAGTTGAAATCCTTGACAACTCCAGGTGTTTAGCATTTCTCAAAATCAGCTCTATGATATGCCCTACTTGCTAAAAAATATTCAGGAACAAGAGAAATAATGACCGTTATTACTGTTTCTTTGAAGTTCAATGATGAAAGCCAACGAAAAAAACATATAAAGATCACAGCTGAAATAGTTCAGGAATTATAGTCATAACTTCCCTGTCATATTGGCATGTTTGGACTTTTTTTAAACTGCAGCAAATTTGTACTGCAGTTATAAAGTATGATTCCCCAGAATCACCCCACGAATAACTTAAATCTGAGCAGCACTGCATAACCATTACAGCTTGGCTACATAAATAAGTTTATTAGGTAATTATTTTCAACACTTTTCCCACCTTTTTAATACTCATTTTTTGTTTATATCACATGTTCTCCAAGAATTCCATAAAAAATTAAAATGCGGAGGTTATGCAAGCTTATTATTCATAATTTACTGAATATTTTGAATGGCACATTGTATTAAGACAGCTCCATTTTCACATGTTTAGCCTTACTTTAGTACATGAAATTTGCATATTAGGGAAAGAAATAAAACTTTCATTTAAAAAAAATATATATATATAGTCTAATTCATGGCATTACAAAACACGTATATACTCAGTAAATTCAACTGTAAAGAGCTTTTTGTGATGTCAATAAATAGGGATAAGAGAATATAGAAGAAAACTCAGCATTAATGTGGTTTTGTGAACCCTTTAGAGGAAGCCCCACAAAGAAAGGAATAAGATGTTAAATAATAGAGACTATGACATACTGTAAACTGAATGCGGAGGTGGATCATGAGAAAAAAACAAAGGTCTGTTATTAACACAGATTAGACAGCCTGATATACTTGCTTCAGGAATAATTTCTACTTTTAAATTCCTAGAAAACAAAAAACCCCACAACTACTAAGAACACACATGCAGCATCCTGCTTCCTGAAAGCTGAACACAATACATCAAACAAATCTCATGTCATGCCAGCTTTATCAACTATAACACAAGAAAAGGCTGAACAAGCAGGCTGGTCTTGCAGGTAAAGCATCAGTCTTGAGTTCAATCCCTGGGCAACCACAGCAGGTTGACACGATTCACCAACCTCTACCTCTTATTTGCTTTAAAATATTTTGTCAATGAAGTCTCTCTAGCTCATACAACACATGAGGGGAATGATTGCCTTGTTTTAACAACCTGCAGAGCACTGCTGTAATGAAGCACTAACCCTGAGATAGCACTGGATACAAATAACAAAACATCCTGATCAAAGTATCTATTTGTGGAATTCTGTAATTAAAAGCAGAGGAGGAGAAGTATGCTGTAATGGTAATAAATTAACAAGTTCGCAAAAATGAATAAATATGCGCTCTTAATGTACAGAAGAAGCAGAGAAAATTTTGTCATGACTGTTGAAAGAGTTCAAAAGCAAATAAGTCATTATTTTTCAAAGACAGAACATGAAAATAGAAGTTCGATGATCCACAGTATTTGGATGAATTTCAGCTAAAAAAATCCCACAAAAAACCTAAACTAAACCTAAACCTAAATCTAAGCCTAATAATAGAAATGATAGTAATCATAGTAATAATAGAAATGATAGTAATAATAGTAATAATAGAAATGATAGTAATAATAGTAATACTACTAATAATAATCCAAACCAAAACAAAATAAGAACAACAACAAAAAAACCCACAAAGCAAACAAAAAAAGAAAAATAAACAAATAACCCAGAAACCACAAAACAAAATCCAAGATGTTTGCTTACCATACCATGAGAATTCAGGGGCAACAATGATTTATGTAAATTCTTTTTCTCTTCCTTTACTACGTATCTGTTTGTGAATCAAGCATCTCCCAGTTCTCTTGCTGGATCTACTAATCTGCCCCGTAAATTCCTGGAACCATCTTAACATCTTTATGATTTGTCACTTCATGACCCCAAAAAACTTGCAATAGATAATCTGAGGACCAGGAGCGGCTGCTCTGCTTAGATCCTCAATTTGGAAGATGCAAGTGCTACTGCCAGCCTAAAAACAAAGTGCTCAAGCAGAACAAAGCCATTGCTTTTCTTCTGGAGATTACAGTATGACAGATCATGAAACACTGCATGATGTTTAAATAATGTAACAATTCCTTGCAATATAAAACTAAGTTGTCACATAAAATGTGAATATGACACATTAGAGAAAGGATTAAAGAAATTTTGGAATAAATGTGAGAATAATTGTTTTCATTGTGCTCATTCTGCTGCAAACTTGAAGAAAAAAACAGCAAACCCACAGAATATATAGATTGTTTGGAAAGAACATACCTATTAACTCCTTATTTCTGACATCTAAGGCCATGTTTCGTAAAGCTGTAGCAACTGCACATACCACCCGGTCGTTGTCTATTCGAAGCAGTTCCACCAGGATCGGCAATCCTTTTTCTTTGCGGACAGCAGCGCGGATATACACTGACCACTGTGAAGACACATGGGAGAGTGTGAAGAAGAAAGCGAGAAATCCACTACAGAAAGCAGGGCATCTCAGGTTATAGCAGATACTGGGTAAGGGGTAACAGAAACATTGGGTGCAAACTCAAAAGAGAGGAAATAATTGCATTTATGATGTTAAGCAACGACTTGATTTGGAAATCTGCAGTAATTTTTTTTATGATGGCAGAGAAATTAAATGATGAATTGACTTTACTCCTAGCACATCTGGTTACATTTTCACAGCCCAGGTCTGCAGACCACGTGCTTTGCATCAGAGTTTTCTATGCAACATCTAATGATGCTTGTTCAGTGCTAAAACAAGATTTATATTACAAAATATATGTTACAAAAGATGTTCAAGAGGTCTGAGTATTTCTTTGTTATTACCGTAAGAACTATTTAGTCTGAAAACATGAACATGCTGCTATAGTATCTCTTGTGATTGTCACCTTATTCAGAAGGAAAAATGAGGACAATGACAAGTCTGGTTTTGGCACCTGTAGTGGTCCTAACTGGAAGACTATTATACATGGAGGAGTCAAGTGATTCACATAAGAGCTGACTGGAGAGAGGTGCAGGCCTGTGCTGTGCTGTGCCACATGTGCCACACGGCTGCAGGATAAATCCAGGGGCAGATCGTACCGGAGAAGCCTGTAGGCATCTCCCACTTGGCAGCTGGTCGTGACACCACTGCCATGCCCTTGTCCTTATCTCAAAGTGAAGCAGCATGTTCTCATGTGAACATCCTTTTTGCTTGACAGTAGAAATGATGAATAGACATGTTTACTTCCTAAGAAAATCCTCTAAGAGTTCTAAAGACTATCATGCCAGTGAACTTCTTCATGGATGGGATCTGTGCAGCGTACCGTGACTAGGAGGTCCATCCAATGTTGCATAACTTGAGGTTCCCAGCATCTGAAGGGATGGAAGACTAACTATACTATACTCTTTTTCATTCCACTGTTAGCTCCCGAAGTTGGAAAAAATGTAAACAAGACCAAAATTGTGACCTTGTCGTTCAAAAATCTATGGATATTGCCAAATTTGAGATATTTGGACACCTGTAGGATGCGTATCCTGAAACCTTCTCTGTAATTTTCTTAAAGTTCACACTTGTGCTCCTCATACTGATAGGTTAAAGAAATTCATTGAAGCAGAGCTGCTCCCTCCTTTCAGTACTATGGCATGGATGCTCGTCCTGCCATTGTACCTGGAAGGTGAAGACAAAGTTCTGGAAGGCCTTAGCCTTTGAAATATTTCAAATATTTCATAAACTAGGCTGATAAGCCTTAGGATTTTCAGATCATGATGACCCTTCTCTTTTTCTTCCTTAAAGAACAGTTAAGTCACACCTTAAAGAACAGTTACATCACAATAGCATTTCTCCATAAACAGAACAAGTATTATAAACCAAAATTCCATTAAATGAAGCATTAGAAAATTGTAAGCACACTCACTGTCAGCAGACCATGTTTAACCTCTTCATATAGCCTTTACTTACCAAAGCTGAATTGCCCACTTTAAAAGCTAGCATCTGTTTATGCTATGGACAGGTGCCTTGAACAGCAAAAACCAGAATCTATTTCATGACAACAATCATAGATACAGAGACAAACAAGGGCTGCAATGTTGCAATATCTGGAGTGGAAATTCATTCCAAGTGAAGTCATTCAGGGGAAATTAGGAAAAAGGAAAAGAAACCAGCGTTTAAAAAGAAAATTATTTTATTATTTCTCCTCTGTAGTAACCATGCAGAACACAAGCTATCTGTCTGGACTTTGCTGTAGATGACAGTGATAATGATTACAATAAGCTTTAAAGTCAGGTAAATGAGACATGGGGTTCTCGGCATCACTGAGTACACTAATGTAATATATCTAAAACGTCAATGTGCCATCATTTTCTGCAGCAAAGCAAATAGCTTTTAACTGAGAGAAGAAGTGGTAGCAGGATTCTTGGCTGATCTTATTCTATGCTCTCTCCTTCAGTCTCCTCTCTAGAACCAGTGTATAGGATGATCATCAGATAAAAAGCTAAAACATCTTAAAGATCAGTGAGTTTAACTGGAAGTATCTGCTGAAAAATAACTTCTTTCCTATATCTTGATTTTAATGGAATACTTAATATAAAGGATGCTACGAAAGCACCGAATTAACCTTTCTAAGCTTCCTGTTTTAATCAACATGTATTTACCTGCCAGTTAAACACACTCTCACCTGCAGCTGGGAGTACCCAAAGCAATAGTTTTTTACACTTTAAGACTCCCATTGCTGGGTTTTTTACACCTCTCGCAGGGGAGGCCTCCGCTGCGTCTGCTGTGATGACAAGGTGACTGCTGGAGTGACAGTTCCTGGCAGCAGCGAGAAAGGAATGAGCACGTCTGGGTGAGGTGAGAGCTGAGGCTTGCAGACTGTGTATTGAAAGATGCGCTCATTCATCACAAAATGATGTCACAGATGTAGTGCCTCCAATATGGGTTACATGGGGAAATACTGGGGGTGTTTGTTTTGAAAGAAAACCTTATTTGTGTTTATTCAATACCAGAGAGAATCTAAAATGATCTTATAGATTATTCACTATACTATAAAAACCTCCATATTAAAACCTCAGTAAATAGATTTCCTTTGAATTTTTTTTAGTCAGCTACCAAGGGAAAACACAAATACTTGTTTTATGAAACCCAGGCTTAGAACAGACTTCTTGGATTGTAGTATTTTCATCATCCATTCTAAAACAAAGTCTAAAAGAAACAAATTAAGAAATGCATTTTTTTTTAACCCTAGGGAGAACAGAAGACATTGTAGGAGAAACACTGAAATAACTCAGTATGAAAAAAAGAGACAACATAAACCTCCTTACTGAATAAATGACATGCAAGCCTTCAGTGTGTGTAATGAACCAATTAATTTGATCACAATAGTAAAAAATACCACTCCAATGTTTTCATAGGGGAAAAATCCAGATATAATGTTTTACAGACGCACATATGCACACACATACATAAAACAATGGGAGAAAGAGAGAAAAGGATGTGTGAAACCTCTCCTCTCCCCTACGCATTCTTTCCCCCCGCAGCTCTCTCTTTCCAGAGAACGCTATCGCTTTGGGAGAAGTTCGCAGTCTCCTCAATGTGTGATTTGCTATCATTTCATCTGTATTTCCAAGTCATGCACCTTAGGCAGAAAGACAGAAACGTCTATTAATTGTTTCGACAGTCTCCAGAGAACTTTCCATGTGGAAAGTGGTAAGAGCTGTCTGCGTCTCTTTCCTTAAGCTGCCAATTAGAAATCTCTGCAAGCAATTAGGCTGTGCTGTGTGGGTTTCCGGAACGTTCCAATTGAGACGCCTCAAAATGGCTATTTTATTCTCACAGAGAATGGAAAGACTGATCCGCTCTTGCGTATACTGATGATCCTTTTGTTTGCCTAAAGCCATCGTGAAACTCATCTGTGTTTCTATTTCCCCATTGCAGGTCAATTGCTAATATGAGTTCAGTGAATTATAAAATAGATGAAAAATCATAAAAAAGAAAAGAGAGGAAGGAAGGGTTTGTTGCCTACTAGTAGGTAAATGAGGCACTCTGCCAATATACTTAATCATCCCGTTACTCCACAAATAAGTGGCAGTGTCAACTGTTCAGTTTGTAAAGAGAAAGGGTTCCTATGGGAATGGCAAAGACTTCAGAGCGAACAAGAAGCCAAAAAATCAAATCAAATCATTATTATTGCATCAGATTGTGGCTAAATTATCAGAGACAAGCACAGGAGCCACAAGCTGTGCATGAATACTCTTTACAGGTAATTGAATTCAGAGGGCATAACTACTATGCATCACCTTGAAGGTACTTGGAGCATCTCTATGTCCACTGTCATTAATAGTTCCCTTTTTATTTTTGTCATTGTAACAAACAGAAAAATACAGTAAACCAAAAAATTCATTTTTAGTTTGTCACAGTTATTATTATAAAGGACCCTTTCCAGAGCTGAATGCCTCTAAGGATTAAGATTACATTAGGCTGAAACTCAACAAAAGAGTAATTAATCCAGATCAAGCTTACTTATTATTTCAGAAAAACTGAAAAGCGTTTAGGCAGTTAGCTCCTTTTAGTGTTTCGTATGGTTTTCTTTGTTCTCCTATGAAGCATCACCACAGCAGACCAAACTAAAGAAATGAAGAATTTCCAGCACAAAATGAAGAAAAATCCACCAAAATAAACCCACAAAAAGTGCCCGAGGACTACCAACAATTATATACACTTGATATTTTAAATGGATTCACTTTCTTGCCATTGACATCAGTGTTAGCAAAGTACCTCCAGAATATTTCACCATCATATACTTCAGTTTTGACTAGAATTTGCATTGTATCGGTACAGTTCAACGTTGTGACTCAAAGACTATTGTGATACTGAATATCAAAGGGAATTGCTGAGACAAAATTGCAAAACGAAAGCCAAATCAGAGTAGCAAGCATGACAAAGCAAACTACATTACCAACAGAACCAGGAAGATTAGAGAGACTCAGAGTTTGCTAGGAGAGGCTTAGAAGGGGGCTGTCTGCTAACAGCAGTGGAACAACAGACCATGGAAGAGAACTGCACGTTAAATAATCAAAAATCAATGAGCAATCAAAGATCAATATTCCTCTTTGTCTGATCATACTCAATGTAATACATGCATCAGGAAAAAAAGAGATGATTTTTACATTCCACTTAGAAAATTACTGATCTGTTTTACTCAAATAACTCTACTGGGATTGCTGAGATGTCACACCACCTGACAAAGAGCAAGGCTCTGAAATCTTGTTTATCCTTTTGCAATTTCTGAAGAGAGAGAGCACTTCCCAGAGACTTTCTGTTCCCTGCCTGCAGTGTTTCGTTCTTAGAAATGATCGCATCTAGTAGGTCACCAGTAAGTTCTCTACTTCTTTGTGTTGGGACAAGAGAGAAGTATTAACTGATTACTGTGCTCTTGCTCCATGACCTTAGTCAAGCTTAAAGAGAAAGGAAAAAAAATTTAGTGGGTCAAGATATATAGTTAATTAAATAAATTAGAGAAAACTATGGTGGTGTTAACAGAAGATATCTTAAATGTCTGAAGAAGGTAAAGTTCAGAAGGAGCTGCCCTTGCACCTCATCATTCTTGGTTTTGCAGTACAAATATGCACCATGTATTCAAAATGATCTGAGGGCCATTACAATGACTTCTCCAAACATTGTACCTAATACAATGAAAAAAGAAAGGCTTTGAGACGAATGTGACACATCTCTTGTGAAGCAAACTGAATATAGTAAGGGATTACTCTGAGCATGAATTCAGCATGAGCTGCTGTGCTCTGACTCCACAAACTGATGTCCATGATGATCTTCTCATGATGTCTGTGCTATGGGTGTTTGCAGCAGGTCTTGCTTCTTGAATATTCTCCTGTCACTTGAACCTTGTATTCCTGCCTACAGAACCAATATGTTTCCCGGTATTAATTGATGTAGCCTCATCTATGGGAGTGGGTTCCACCCAGGTACGAATTCCTGACAGAATAAAGCACAGTTTATTTTAAATGTTTACCTTTGTTGATTATGTGATGTGTTACAAGCAATTTTCTCCATCCTATCACATAAGGATCCATAACATTAATATTTTGGAGAAAATTAATGTAAGCCTTTTCCCTGTAATCCGAAAAACTTTCTTCTGGAACAGTGTGATGAAACTCCAAAGGCTTAATATGTAAACAACTAGAGTCATCAGAAAAGTCTGGAAAGGAACCCACAATATGCCCTTGCCTGATAAGAGGGAGATTGATAACCTAGATGTCTGCTGCTTTAGACAATAATTACTCATTATCTGCAAGTGTCTGGATGGTAAGGATCTTGAAACTCTTTTCATACTACTCTTTGAAGTAGCTGAGCTGACCTTGTGACTGAATCAGTCCCTTTTATGCTTTCAGTTTCCTTATCTAATAATATACTTAATGGAGCTCCGGCTCCCATGTGACTCGGATTTCTCTAGGATGGAATTAAGAAAATAAATGTAGTTGCTTGCCAAAGGAACAAAGACCGAGATTGCATCTAGCTATCTCAAGAGATCAGGGCAATGACCCATAAACCTCATTCGCATGGGTATCGTACCTGTTGGGGATCAAAGGCAGAGACATTCAGTTGCCTAACCAAAGAGCCTTATCATTCCCTGCTGAGTGTGATCACACACACAAATGAAGTGAAATGAAGTAGAAAGAATCAGCCAAGAAATGCTGTGGCCTCATGCAGCTGCAAGACTTAAACAGAACAGCACTTGTTCCTGATGTTAAGGAGCCCAAGGAACTAAGAGACACTCAGGAAAATGAAGCTGCCCCGTCATTAAAGCACATGAGGGAAGTTTGTAGAGTCTGAAAAGTGACTGAAGACTGGGCAAATGGTAGGGACTAACCAAGGCCCATTAAAAGATATGCATTACCTGTGTAAGTTATGATAGTATTTTAAACCAAAACAAGATCGTATGAATGAAGAATTATTTTTAAGGGTTTGACACAGCTAAGGAAATCCCACCTGTGGTGACAACACTGTGTTTTTAACTGCATGTAATAGAAAAGATAATATTGTAGGACCAGAGGCAGTGGGACCAAACTGAAACATAGGAGGTTTACAGAACATCAGGAAATGCTTTTTCACTGTGAGGGTGTCCAAGCACCAGCACAAGTTGCCCACAGATGATGTGGAGTCTCCATCCTTGGAGATATTCAAAAGCTGTCTGGACATGGTCCTGGGCAACTGGCTCTAGCTGACCCTGCTTGAGCAGGGGGTTGGACCAGATGATCTCCAGATGTCCCTTCTGACCGCAGCCCTTTTGTGATTCTATGAGTTCACAGCAAAAGGTATTACAGAAATATCTCTGGCAGATAAACTGACATCAGCCTAAATTTAGCTGTCAGATACATATAGACAGACATAGTAATATACAGATAGCCCAATACTTCCTTTCTTCCTGAGAGGGAAATTTTGTTCAGAAGGGACATAACCTTGGATTCTTGACATTGTTAACTCTAGGACATTGTGCATATAACTTTTTACATGCTCAGTAGATTTAATGTATTAATAGCCTATTGACCAAGGTGAAAACTAAAAAGAACTTGCCACTTTTATTCCCACCATCTAAGGAAAAATACCGATGCCAGACTACACATTAAAAGATACATGGAGATTTCCTTTTACAGGATGAGTCTTGTAATTTTACACCTCGTAATTTTTTTAATCCAAGGTATTAAAATAAATAATGATATGAGGTTGCAGAAAGGACTTCAGGTTTGAAGAGAGAAATTTCTTAATAAGCAGGCAAATGTCTTCAGAATACAACTGAGCCAGCAAACCTATTTTTCTTTGTGCATTTTTACACAAATTGGGCAAAACCCAAATTAAGTGGCAAAGAAAACTAATAGAGCTCCCAATGAAAGTAGCTATTTAGTGGGAAGTAAAGAGTCTCCACTGCTTCCAAAGGCATGTCTCAAGCCTTATTTGCTCAGCGAAAACTCCACCTAAGCCTGATGCGGAAGGAATTGCCTAGAGGAGGTTTAGGATACAGTGAAATTACCTTGGTTATGATTTGATGGGAGAAAATATTTTGGGAAGCAATGAGTCCCCTCAAAGATAAACCCACCTGGCCCCAGGAAGCAGCTGAGCTCTGCAGAAGGGGGTAGGTGCATGCAGGCCCAATGCTGACAACCCGACCCTGTCAGGTTGCACGTGTACTTGGAGTGTGGACTGCTGGTGGCCATCAACCCCATCAGGACGGGACATGCAGTGACCAGCTGCCAGTATCACAGGCCACTGCGCAAAGGAGTAGTCACCCCTTAAATGTATCCTGGCAGCGATGCAGAAAACTTTCACTTGTCAAATCTCCCCCAAAAGCACACATATTTGGATGCCTCCATATATATTATTCCAGAAGGGTCATTCGTATTATGCACTCATGCATCAAATCAGTACATGAACAAAAAAGAGAGGTCCATGAGGATACATATGTATTTTTCCATGAAAGGAATGGGTTTGCTTCCTTCAGATTCCAATACCAGTGTCCTACCTATGTAACAACACCTTGGTGCAGAAGAGTGGGATAAACAAACTTCCATATTCACCTGAAAGAGCCTCTTCCAAGATGAGTTCTGCTTTGTATACAAACTGTCAATCTCTTCTTCAGAACCAGAATATACATCGAAGTCAAGATATGCAGACATGATCTATCCCAGGTTGAATTTTCACATTGAAAATACCTTTCTTTATACCTCAGGTCAGTATCCTGTTTTATTGGTAAACTTTCATTTGGACCTGTTAATGTATTTGTCACCGATATGCTCTTTTTCTGATTCGTTACAGATTGTCTTGGTTCTAACACAGACCAAAGATTGTATTAGTCATTATAAAAAAAAAAAGTTACAGATGGGTAATATATGTCAAGGCTTTGGTCCAAGGTATGTTATCTTGACACAGGAAAATTATATGCAAATATATGTATGTCACACTTATTTCTTTTTTGTTAGTATTTGGCTTTAGAAATAATTCCTGCAGCAGAAACAGTGCTAAAAATGTCCCACAGATTAAGATTTATTGTATGCATGTGCTGACTTTATGTATATGTGTCAATGAGGAACTATATTCTCTGAAATAATGAAAACTTTTAGCCTCTCTCAGCTATTAATCCTTAAAGCTATATACTGTTGCTTTCTTTATATGTTTGAAATATTCAAAAGCAGTCTAGCGGATTTAGACACACATCATCTGTTAATTCTAGTCACAGACATTTATCTAACTCCCCTACACGATTTTTAATTTTTTAAAAAATTATTCAGGCTTCCTGTTATCTGTGGCGATGGTTAAGTGTTACCTCTCGGTCACCAAATACAGCTTTATACCAGAGGAACCAAAAAGGTGAAACAGCTAGGAAAGAATTATGCAAGTGTATCAACTGCACCATATTTTTTTCCAGAAAAAACCATTACTTTGGAAGTGTGTGAGCCTGACTCTTCTTGTATTAAAATAATATTAATTGGAAAAAAACCCCACAATTGCTATTGCTATTAATAGCGACATTATTTATTTTAATGTAGTTTGCTCTTTTTCTCTTTTGGTCCATCTTAAAGTTCTTCTTGAAAGATTTGAAGTAAAAAAAACAGACCCAAACAACAAAAAAAATCTGTTCCCATTCTTTATACAATTACAATATCTTAGAGAAACTAAAAAAATTAAAATCCCCCTTAGGAATAACCTCTTCTTTTAGGAGTTTTCTATCTTTTATTTCAGTCGTTTTATATCTAAAAGACTGCAGCAGTGGAAAAGAGAGGTCAAAAGGTGGAAACATCAGTGCTTCTGTAATGCCCAAAGAGGATTATTCCCCTCACAAAAATGGTTAGTATGACACGTGAAATTAAGGATATTCATTTTGTGTCTGCACATCACTTGTAATGGCACTGGCGAATCCTTAGAAAAATAGAGCAACATGAGAACAACTGAGCTTTTCCCATGGTATCAGCGTGGATTGTATTAAAGTTCAAATCAGTTTTTCTAACCCAGCACATGCCAATGAGCTCTGTGGAGCCTTCCTTTCTCTTGCCACCACGCACTTCTGCCAACTAAAGGATGGCAGGTACAGATTTACTAGAAACTGTAGAAGGGGCACCGCTTGGATTTTAGCACTCCTATTAGTCCTGGCAAATATGCACACATTGTTTTCTCATTTGGACCAGGGTTACACCCATTCCCAGATGAATAAAACACATTTATTGTGTTTCTGTGCCAGGATTACACAATCGGATGTGGTCTACAGTATGAGAATAATAAAAGTATAATGATTTTCAAGCACAGTATGCGTAG
The DNA here is from genome assembly GCA_013399365.1 of Pampusana beccarii. Classification (NCBI taxonomy): domain Eukaryota; kingdom Metazoa; phylum Chordata; class Aves; order Columbiformes; family Columbidae; genus Pampusana; species Pampusana beccarii. The sequence continues at coordinate 172,113 of VWYH01002219.1, forward strand.
CACTTTGTAGAACAGAAATCACTGCCAGATACTTTTGTTACTCATTTCATATGTCAATGAAGGCATTAGTCAAAGGCATTTTATAAGTTTGGTGGGCTAAAAAAAATTCATATGCCTCTGAAGATCTACTGAATGTGCCAACTCAGCTTCCAACAAAACTTCAAGGCAAAAAAATAACTTACTAGCCTCAGGGCTAACATTCCAAAATGAATGCCTCATTAAATCGGTATTTACATATCACATACAAATGACCAAATTCTTAAAAACCAAACATGATACCTTCTGAGACCTAACTTTGATAATTGCATTTCCCCATATATGCATGTTTTCATAGTAAATGTCAAAAATTCCCACTGAGATTTAACTTAAAATCAATGCATTATCTTTACAGAACAGGACTAGATAATTAGTACTTTCACAAAATCCAACTAGTTTACCATCAGGAAAGCGATGAAGGAATTGCTCCAAAAAGTAAACCAGGCTCAACTGTTACCTTGAATTTTATTGATTTGATATAAATTTAGAAATATTTTCAAAATCTAATAAATGAGTTCTTAATTTTTTTCTCAGTTCACTGCAAATAATATGAGTGAGAAAAATGGATCTTTTGATAATAATTGAAAAGTAGGATGTGCTGGAATAGAGTGCCTTGCTTGAGCATTTCCTTGCTTAGTCTACATATTTAATCACATTGTCGACACATTTTAATAATGTCTTATTTTTTAAAAAAGTAGATGATAGGACTACTTGTGTTGATGTCACGTCACTTATATCTTGCTCTGCTCTTGCCTGGTTTCTCTTAAGAGACAGAATGTCAACCAGTTTCTGCAGTGATAAACAATATGGTTTCATTTGATTGTCACTGGTGATATTTTTGGCTCATTTTTCATGGCTCTGTCACCCCAGATTCACAAAAATGCTGCTTCTCCTCATTTGGATATTGGTTTTCAGTGGCAATTTTTCATACTTGACTTGACCAATGTGACTTTCACTGCTGTATGCTGACTTGTCCTATGATATGACTACCTGTATCAATCCAGAGGACTTAAAATACTATCTCAAATTTGACTGTAGATAGTTCTATGAAAACAGAGGGTTATTCTACTACCAGGAGCATTCAGATACATTTATATCACCTACTTGTCATCTGTAGGGTTTTTTTCTGAATTAAAAAACAAATATATATTTGGTTAATATTCCTACCTTCCAACTCCCAGCAGCCAAGTTCTGCAGTGCCCCTGCTGCCCCCTCCAGCGTGTCTGGATTTGAGCATTCAGAAAGAAGTGTGAGGTAGGGTTTGACTATTGAAGGGTGCCACAGCATCTGGATTCCTTTGGGTGGTTCTGCACAGTCTGGGAGAGGTCCTACTCCATCCCACTGTTGGAAAATACAAATCAGACTGTCAGCGAGAAACAAAAAAACACTTGACAATTGCCTCAGTTGAGGCTATAATGTCTACGTCTGTGTGTGTGAAGGCATCTGCCTGCAAGCAGCCATTCTCAGTTTTAGCACAACATGTTCATAGAGAAACCAGATTTCCTCCTTGATACTCCTTACAGAGGAGCTATAGCAATGGCAGAAATCACTGTGTTTTAGCTAGCTGACATAACAAAACTTTTCCACTGCATTTGCTTTTTTGGGTGGGAACAAAAGCCCAGCGACTGTGAGCATATCTTAAGAGGCAAATCTAGAACTCGCATATGAAGAGAACTTCCTTTTTCACATCCTGCTTAGTTTTCCATGTTCTCTCAGTTCTCATGAGAAGGGAAAAAAAACAACAACATGAAACACTGATGTGGAAAACTAAATAATGCAAGGCCATGAGCCTTCCATCCCCGGAAAGGCCCAAGCGTGACAAGTCTCCTCCAGCTCTTCAACTTCTTCTGGCTTCTCATCGTGCACATTGTGGAGGCCTTCAGTCACACAGCCAGTCTGAGACTCCAATATAGAAGGTAGAACCACCTCTTACAAAACAGACTTTTCCTCTCATCACATAAAGAATTTTCCCATGAAAATAACCCTAGTTTGATATCCAAAATGGGCAGTATTAACACCTGCACAATAAGCAGGTTATTGCACAAAACCCACTACCAGAAAGAGAAACTTTATTCCAGCAGAACAGCGATTCACTCCTCCAGCAGAATGCACAGTACCTGCACCTAAGCATGAGACATCTTAAAAACAAGGTAATGCAGGGACTTCTTTTGCTTTTTTCTAAACAAAAGTAAGATACGGAATGCACTTTTAATGATATTTTAAATGAGATTTTAATCTATATTTGTAATAGATTTTTTCTTTGCTTTGAACAGATAAAGGGATTTAGAAAATTCATAGCCTTAATACTAGTGTTAAAAACAAGCCCTGATTTTTTAACACAATCTCATCTAACACCTCTGACATTTAGAGATTGCATGATATGGTGCAAAGTAAACCTTTTAATGCCATGGGTTAGAGCTTCCTGTGATTACATTGATAAAAAATGTGTATCATAACATTAAATATCTACTAGACATAGTAATATAGGACAGGCGAAATTAATTCCTTGTTTAGTTCTGCAGGAATTAATTTTCCCAGCTGATTTGACTAGTTATGAGTCAAACAACACAATGATACTTACACTGGGAAAAAACTAGATTCTTGCATTTTCAGGAAGTATAAATCATCATTTTAGTTAAACTAACTTCAAAAATCTACATACAGTTTAAGGGACAATCAATCAGGTCTTATCCAGTAACAGCTAACATAGTTTAATTTTCACAAGGTTTTGCCAGATTACTACCACTGAGAATTCAGAACACTATTTTTTCTAAATTAAAGCAGAAAAAAATGCAACAAAATGGAAAGCTAGTGGGACCATTTAATACACATGAGCAGTTACTCAAAACCAGAAAGAAAGCTGCTCACATATGAAACTTACTGCACTGGACAAAAGTTACCACAGTTTAAAAGAACTGGCACAGCAATACCCAGTGTTGGTTGAGAAACTACAGGAAAATTGCCTCCCTTGCAATGACATTATTATAGGGCTGTGCTTTTGAATTTTTTTAATACATTTCTGCCTTTAAACCAATAGGTTGATTTCACTGTATGCGACTCAGTCCTTTTTTCTCCATATAAATCACCATCTCTGCCAGAAATGACTTCTCATCAGCTCATAAAAAAGTACATAAAAACCTTCTCCTTAACTCTTGGAATTCAATCATTTGCACTGCCAGAATATTTTTTGAAAACAAATGAGAAACATGTGTTACAGGTCAAATCTGACCTCATATCAGATTTGGGCTTTGTACCTTATTAAGTCCACTAATGAATGACTTGTGATGTCCAAGGTCACAAATTCAGGTCTTCATCCATCTCCTTCCAATTTGCACAAATTAGGACACATTATGCAACTGAACAGTGTTTGCACAGGGTACTTATTATAGTATTACATTATTTCAGTATTTACAATCCCAAACACTGCTGAAAATCAGCTGATATAAATAGAGCTGTATATATGTTCATGCTGGTACTTACAAAGCACTAGAAATGATACTTGCAGATAGATTAATATTTAATGTGGTTTTGCCATTCTGCCCAGTAATGAAAAAACATTTCACAAAATACGTGAGACAAGTTACTGCATTTCCCCACCCTTCTTGCTACTCACTGTTAGCACATGATTGCATTAATTTATCAACAACTGTGGGGGAAGACATTTTTCTCAAGACACTGTGATGCCTCAGGGTCCTTGTGAGGGTGATGGATGTCTTTGGTACCGCACCTGCATGTGCAGTAAATCCAGTGACATTGGATAACGTCCTGCACTATTCTTCAGATGTGGTGTCTGTGCCCAGAGCAGCTGAGTGGCAGAGCTATTGCGAAGGAGATTTTCCTGCTCTTCACCCATTTATTTTGTATTTCATAAATATAAACATCAATTGCCTGAGCAAAAAAAGTATTTTCCCCAAAATGATATTACAGTCCATCTTCTCAAGTGGTGGCTGAGGCATGGCAGAAGTTGCTTTGTAGTTCACGTTGCTCAATATTAATGAACCAAGGCAGCATACTAAACGCTATCTAGCGAATTACTGGAATAGTTCTTGTATTGTTGCAGACCATCAGGAATGATCAGTAAGGTCTATTTGAGATAGGCTGTGGATGTATTAGGAGCCTCTGAAAAAGAGGACAACTGCATGCAACTACTCTTTCCAGTTTATGCTAAGGAGGGAAAAAAAGTCATAAACAAATATTCCTTCCAGGCTTCCCTCCTTAAGCTGAAATTACCCACATATATTGTGGTTGAAGCTGACAGACTGTTTGTTACGTGGGTGAGATACAAATCTCTCATTTCCTGAAACTGGTGCAAAGAAAGGATGAAAGTTAAGAAGAATATATTAAAAAAGCCAAACACAAGCTTTTTAAGAACAACACTTCTGAGAGTAGGAGTACTTTAATAAAGTTTCCAAAGTTTTAATTTTGCTAAGGAACTTTGAGGAGAAAGAGATCATGCATTGAGATGCTCGCCCGTGCCACACAACAGATCATCTACCACCTTCTTCCTCATTTTAATGAAAGCAAATCCATGTTAATAGTATAACTGCACTGAATACCAGAGAAGGCTTCAACTCAGGAACAAAAATGCATTCTCCATATATTGTTCCTTGCACTAACAATCTCAATTTGGTGGGGTTTGTAATTTATAAGTATCACATGACAATAGGTTTTCCTGTGATTACAAAGCAACAGTGGTTTATTTTAATTTATTAAATACGAATATTTTCCTTTCCCCCCGTCTGTGCAAAAAGCCACTACTAAAAAAAATAAAATCTAGGAAAAAACTCAAACAAAACCCTGCAATTAAAACGATCTTGATCTCTTCCCAGTGATCCTAGACATTGGAGATAGTCTGATAGCGCTGTAGCTATGCTCGTGGTAGCAGCAGTGACAAAATTTATATTAGCAACTAAACACTGCTCACCAAAAGCATTTTTGAAATGGCAAAGACTTTGAAACTAGCAGACCCCTTAAGAGGACAATGGTTTCTCACTCTGCACATCTTAGTGGCTGTGGCAGTCCATGGCAGCCGTCCCTTGGCACATCAGACCAACACCCTCTTTTGGAAACCTTAGTTCAAGAGATGCCCTGGCCAATGCTGTCAAGAGCAGAAATCTAAAGCTGACCACCAAAAAAATCATCAAAATCACAGAGCTTGCTTTCAGGAGTGACGGGAATCCATGCAGCTGGTAGAAAATAGGCAGGAATGACACTATTTAAATCAAGTCAAACTTCAGTTAAGACATCCAGGCCTAAAGAAAGGTGCACATACAAATGAAAGTATCTACTGACGGAGAGATTACAGGAGTAGGGTTGGAGTGGGAAGATCTGCTGTGGTTCAGCAACATGTAGTCCCAACAAAACTGCACAATTTTGGATACAGTTTATGGCATAAATAATGGTAACCTCCCCAATTTGATGCAACAGTGTTTACAATTTTGGGAAAGGTGTTTGGAATGCTTTCAAAATATTCCGGTGTTTTGAGTCTTTATTGTTAATCTGAGATATGAATAAATCTAAATTATACTTCAGATTATATATTACATTCTTAAAATAATTGTCAATGCCTTTATTCAACTTTGTTATATTACTACACTTAGCTAAGAGAAATAATTTCATTTGATTTGTGCATTTTGTCTTTGCTTAAAACCAGACTCCTCCCAAGTAAAACAAGATGGAGTTCAATCCAGGGACAACAATCTCTGGCATCTCACTACACCCCTCCATAAGAAGCTGAAGCTAATGGACTTTGTACTATATTCCACAAATTGACAAATATAAACTTTATTTAATAACCCTGACTTTGAATACAACTTGGTCATACAGGATACTGAGAGATTCCCAGGGTATATGAGATGTTTCTGTGTAGGCAAGCAAGAATGTAGAAACGGTTGCTAAGAATCTCTGCAATGATAGTTGATTTCTTGCTAATCAGCATTTGGCATAACCACCTTGTGCAAGACTAGGAAGCAGCAAGTGGAAATAATATCCTTCCTGAGCAGAACATACTGGCAACACAGCCTTTCATCCCTAATCTCACTTTAGATTATTAGCTAAACCCAGGAGCTGCTGCCATTTCCGTTTCTGTGCTTATTAATTTGGTATGGCTTGATACGAGTACTGAAATATACTTGGTAAAACAGTAGTCTCACCACATGAGAAGGCATATCTGACAGCTTGATTTTTTTATTCTTCTTGAAATATTATCGCCTTAAACCTGCTATTTCACCTGGACAGAAGAATTTACAGCCCACTTAGCAAGCATGCTAAAGAGGTGTGCCAGTCAATTCGTAACGATATATAACTTCGAATGTTGCTGTTATACCTTAAGCCTCCTGACAGAAGGTGAACGAGAAGGTCAGGCTCATTTCAAAAGTGTCACTTCCAATCAAAAATCAGATTTTGGGCTAGATTCTGGGTTGACAAGAATGATCACAGAGGGGAACTCGAGAGGAACATGAAGCCAAGAAGTCAGCCTGTTTCTTCTTAGTGAAGAAAGGAAAAGAAATATTGCCACATGTATATGTAACAGGCTGCATAACGAGAAATAAAATAAGGATTAATGACAACTGCCTGGATCTTGCACTGAAATTGGACCATACACCTTATTTTCCCTAACTGCTTTTTGTCATAATCCTCGTTTCTCATACAGCTGGAAGAATAAACCTGCTGGCAGCAGTGAACATACCAACAGCAGCAATAAAATTTTCAGTGGTGGAAAAATTAGTTTCTGTCTGAAGAATGACATGATACAAGGCAGAGAGGTCAATGTCTATGTTGTCCCGGTTGGAGATGAAGGCTTCTACAGCTGGAGAGCTTTGTGAGGTGAGGGCTCAGTAACAGCTGATCACAGGTGAGGAGCAGAGAGAATATAACAATGGTGACAGCAGGACATTACAGTCCTCGGGGTCTGAGACAGAAAGAAAGTCAGAGGAGTCTCACTTATTTTTCCTGAAGCCTTTACAGAGGTTTTGCTTTCTGTTTTTCCATAGATAGTACCAATGCTATACCTGGCTTTTCTCACAAATCTTTAGAAGGCTTGTGTTTCTTCCAGCATTAACCTTGCGTGACAAAGCATACACCTCAGGAACCTGTCTGAGCTATGGTAGGGCTCTTATAACACCACCCACCTTTATTCTGAAATCAGGGAAAAACTTGTTTCCTGTGATCCTAAGAGAACTCCCTAAGTCAAGTCATTTGAAAGGTATCATTAGACTTACCTATGAACTGAACAAAGAAACATCTCTTACTTGATTTCAGGATGTAGAGAAGCTAGCACTGGTATAGACAACTGATGTCATTAATGAAAAATATATTCCAATTTGCTCTTGAAAGACCTTTCAATGAAAACCACATTTTATATTACCACTCAGTTCTGTTCTTCTCCTCAAGTAACTTATGTGTGACTAGAACTGAAATATAACCTAGACAAATAGGGATAATTGTTTCCTAAATCATAAAACAAACAAATTAACTTCTACTTTCTTTACAGAGAAAGCTAATGAAAAAGTGACTTCAATATTAAAGAAGGTTTCTCCTGGTTTATGGTTTAGGAAACGAAATGCCAAGCTGTGTATGGGATTATTATTTTTTTTTTTTTTAAAGTACAGAAAACTGCAACTTCATCCACAGCCACTGTCTAAAATGATACAACTGGTATTACTGGCCAGTTACAATAGTTTTGTTACTAGCAGCTTTTAGATAAGATGAATACTTTTATTCAAAAATTAAAGACCACCCTATAAATGTCCATATCGGACACTTCAGAAGGAGTTCAAGAAAATACATACTTGAGAAACTAAGTGAAGGACTGAAGAAGTATACTGTAAAAGGAAAACGTCACAATTGTATTCATTAAAATCTGAAGGTTTTTCTCCATGCTGTTTTGTAAACCTTATCTTCTGAGGAAGACTGAGACAGTCAATTTTATTATATGAGACCTTCATGCCCTGCCAAAAAAGAAAAATACCTATACACTCAACACATATTTTGGTGGACATATAATATAATGATTTAAAATTCACGGTCCAAAACCTGAATTACTTTCGCACCAACCTAATAAAATGTAGCAGGCTGCAGAACTGGATACTACTTCCCCGTACTGAGATGTCACAACTCTTAAAGCCGTGTCTGTGCCTTGTGCTTTGCCTGGCAGGACAGGCAAAACTCTCAAGCATTAAAGGAATCACACAGGTAAATGCTGGGAGTTTTAATCGTGGGCTAAGCTCCACTTTGTGTATCTGCAAGTGACAATAATACGAAGCCTAAAGAAAGATTTGTTTTTGTGTTTGTGAAGAACTTTTCCTACAGGTCACTAGGTTTGTATTGTCTAGTGTGAATGATCTATGAAAAGTAGCCTGAAGCTCAATGCCATCTCTTCACAGGGCATCTGGGTAAGTGACTACTTTTATATCCTTCTCATCTTCCATTTCTTTGAGGTTTCCTTCCACAGGTTCCAAATCCATGGTGTGCAATGCTTTCAGTTTTTCAGATGTTGTAAATCATTGCATCCTATGAAGATTCCATAGGTATGCCTTGGTTATTTACATGTAAAACACTGCCCAGGATGAGTGTGATCATCAGAACTATATTATAAGATACTTCAGGGCATAAAAGCCTCCTGCTGAGGCACTTAAAGGAATGAGTGCTCTAGAAATAGCATCCCGAGGACAGCATAAGATCTGTTCTGAGGGATAGAACAAGCAGCAGGCAATAGCTCAAGCACTGCAAAGAGACTATGAAAGGCATTAACTGGAAAAACTTAGAAGTCTTGCAGAAAAATGAAAAGATTACTGTAAAACAATATGTACATAGGCAATATACAGGGCAGCAGTCAGCACACAGGGAGACAATGTATGGCGAAAGGACAAGTGAAAACATTCTCCTGCAAGCTGCAGAAAGTGCTGATGAGCTTAGTTTAGATGAGGTGAATTGTGACTAACCTGAGGAACACAAGATGATCCTGTTGTCAGAGACTCTGGCCTGGAAAAAAACAACCCCAACAAAACATCCAAGAATATTGATTTTTCTTGACACACACAGAATAGTAAACAGAGTATTCCTGATTGTGACACGGTCCAGAAGAAGAACGTGATCTGCATTTCCAGTTAGTCCTACTTTTCAGTAGTAATGAATGTATTTGGGTCCTGAAAAAAATGCAAGACAATGACAGAGCCAAAGAAGCAGAAAGAACTTTTTTTTTTTCTCCATAGTTGGGCTGAGTGGTTTCCAGGAAGAAACAAAAACAAGAGCAAAAACCACAAAACCCACAACTGAAAATAGCTGTGTGTTCAATTTTGCAAAATGGATGAAAAAATTTCCTTTACCCTTATCCCAGTTTGAGTTGGGGATTACGCTCTATGCTACTAATATAAAGGCATAGTTACATGAAAAACTTTCTTTTTTTTCTTTCCCATTTATGAGAGTAACTTGAGAGAGCTGTTTCTGGCATGGTAATCTTGCTGACAGACCTCAGTCATGTTTGTTTCTAGCAGTATTCTAGTTAACTTGATAACATGTTCCAAAATGTTTGGTATGGTCAATAAGAGTCAAGGATCAAGGGGTGAGAATAACACACTCTGCACAAGGCTCCCTTAAATTCCTGAATGGAATAATAACTGCAGGTGAGAACTGGTATATGGAAAGATGGGGTAGGCTGTCCAGATTTAAAGGAAATGAGATGAAAGAAGAAAAATAATTTGAAAAAATATTTCTAATGTTTGTAAGGCAAAGTGGTCCTATGAACCACAAAATTAGTTCTGGAAAGGGTAAATTTATTTCCTTGCAGGAGAAAAGCCTAGTGAACACACACCTGAAGATACATGCATCGTCCTACTCTTCTTTGGATTTTAAAAATTATATTAAACCTTTCCATTAGACAAACACAAGCAGATCTGAAGAGACCTTTATCATACTGCACGCTGATAATGAATGCTCATAGAAACAGATAAGAGATATCTAAGAGCAGGCAGAAGCATGTATATTGTAAAGGAAATCAGGCAAAGGAGATTAGTTCTTCAGCCTGGATGTGAAGAAAGATCTTTTATAGGGAACCTCTTAAGTACAGAGAAGTCTGACAGGAAAAATGAAACAGTCAGTGGTACAGAGTTAAAAGTATGAACCTGAGATCCAGAAATGACAGAATGAATATTAAAGGAAGAGTTAAAAAAGACTTTATGTAGTGTGTGTGCACATGCATGTTGGTAAACAGAGCATCAAAAGAGCAGGGTGAGTTGCAGTATGACCCATCCATAGCCAGCCATGGTATTTTTGTTCCTGCACTTTGAATAACTGCAAACGTAGTGTTAATTCAGGAACAGGGATGATGACTGCTTTATGGGGTAAAATTACTTTGCTTGGCACTTCTTATCTCACTGTAGCCTAATACAGGAATCCTAACAAAAGGTCATAATAAATTCAAGTTATCTGATGACTTCAGTGTTTAACTAGAAGAGTAGGTGAAATTGAAGTCTTGTTAGTCAGGAGTGCAGCATTTTTCAGTACCTGAATCACAGCTTGTTAATGTTCCTACAACTTTTCCACATTAACACAATTTACCTTTATGAACTCAGGAATATTTTCAATATGGGTTTACATAATTTATGAAAATACTCTGTGCACCTAATTGCTGACTCAAATTAATATTTCTTTTGAGCAATCTGAAACAGAAATAAATGGCAATGGAAAAGATTAAGTCTAGCAAAGAGATGGAGAACTACTTGCTGCCAGCATGGGACATTTGAAAAAGTTAATAAATCAGTAGCCACTCCCATGGCTATTTAGTGTGTGTACTGATACAGTGTCTTTATCTGTAATATCACTGTCAACATTCCCCAAATTTTAAGTTTTTAATGTGAAAACAAGGAGATAAATCACTTCAAAAGTCAACCCACGTGAAGTAAAAACTCACAGCACCTCAAATAACTTGAGGAAACTATCAACACTGTACTTCTCAATCTTTGTTTGGTAAAAACATTAAATATATCAAAATATGCATGCTCTTTAAACAGTCTCATATTTCTTGATTCAGTCCTGTACAGTTTTGTCTCAACATGTAAAGGCAGAGTGCAAGACTAACTTTGAAGCAAACAAGTATACAAACGTAAGCCTGATATTTGCTTGCAGCAAGGCCTCTCTACACACACGTGGCTGTGTGGAGTAGTAAAGTATATGCAGATTACACCTTGTAGTGGTTTAATCTGAACTAGCAATATAACCACAACAGATGCTCACTCACCCCCCTCCCCACCCGCAAATACAGGAGAGAATCAAAATAGAAGGGAGAAATTTGGATTGAGATAAACACAGTTTAATAAAATAACAAAATATAATATAATATACTACTAGGGAAAAAAAAATCTATATATATTAGAATTAGAATCTAAAATAAAAGATACTCAATGCAGTTCCTCACGAACTCCACCCACACCAAGCAGCCAGTCCCAGGAAACAGTACCTGGTCCCAACAGCCGATCTCGGAGAGAGAAAAGAGGAAAAAGGCAGAAAGGCCCAGAGGCCTCTGCAAAATGGCAGGATGGNCAGCAGTTAAAAACATTAACTCTGTTCTGGGGTGCTACCTCTTGTTCTCAAAAAAAAAAAAAGTTTCTAACTCTATGAAGAAAATTAACTCATTTTCAGTCAAACCAGCACACAACTGAATGTTAAGACTTACACTTTTCATTATAAATGCCTTCCTTTAATAGACTGAGCAGTTTACAGTATTTATGGCATTCACAGCATACCCAGGACTACAGTTTCCAGGTGCCACCACGTAATGTGCAACATTCTCAAGCAAACATATTTCCCTTCATTACTCAAACCGTAGTCTGCTTTAAGTTCTCAGCTAATTAACAAAGGCAAGTGTTTTGTATCTCATGCATCATGCACTTTATTTCTAATACAGTGCATTAATTATTTATATTTTAAATGATGGGCACTTCAACTACTCACAACGCAGCTGCAAGTAACTTTCATTACCTGATCTTGTGATTTCTTTTTCTTCTTTTTCTTCCCCCAGCACCCTGAACTCTCTGCATCTTTTCCATTGGCATCACCACAGAGTAATCCATCAAGTTCATCTGTTCCCATCTGCTGTCCCTGAGATGTTTCTGCAGCTAGCCTGTATGAGAGGTTCCTCAAAATGCACACACAGTTTTCAACGGTCTGAAAAGCATGACAAAAAAAATACAGAAAACAAAACCAGAAAAAAATTAAATTTTTTCCTTTATTCACTCTATATATAAAGCAGAAGAAATATCATCAATTTCTGTGCATACATTTTCCCAGTACAATTATTATCTGCTCACTGCCAAGTGCTCCCCAGGTAACTACAGTTTAAGAGATTTAGAAATTTTTATGGAAAGACATTCGTTTTTTGGACAATATATTTTGTGTGAGTTTTTTTTTTTTTTGGTCATTCTGCATTTCACACTGGAGCCCCATGTGAAACAGAAGCAGTGGTAAAAAGTGACCAAGAGAACCTGAACGCACACATAATGTCAGCAAGCTCCCACCTTACTGGACAAAAAATGCTATGAACAGAAAATGGCAATAGTATTTTGTTGTTGTTGTTTGTTTGCTTTTTGTTTGTTTTTGTTTTGTTTTAAACAAAACCAAACCAGAAATAATATTTTTCTAGCATCAGTTCTGTGTAAATGACGAGAAAAAATGTGAAATGGAACTTGGATCCCAAGTTCTTGTAGCATGACCAGATGATGTATCTGAAGTCCCAGATGCAAAACTAGAAATCTCAGTCTTGCTGCTTTTACTGCTTCTAGGCAGGCTGCAGATACCTTAAGGGCGGCCTTTCCCTTTCATCTGTTTGTCCCCTAATAAGTTGTGCCCTCTGTAGAAGATGCTGGCAGGAATCCAGCAATGGAGTGAGACCCAGTGGAGGAAAATTCACTTATAACTCAATACAATTTCTGCAATTCTAAAAGAAGTTCAATTTATACTTACTTGAAGCCTACTCATTTAGTTAGTTCAATTGGGTTTTACTGTTCCTAATAAGAAAAGTATATGGGCTTAATTTTCTGAAGACAGGGAAAGCGTGGTTAAAAAAAGCAGTCTGTACCTATCTATATTTATTTCAACTGTTTCTAATGCTCCATGGAGATAAAAAGTGATAGTCACTACATTCCAGCTCTGTTGCTCCATTGAACCAGAATGGAACGACTGTGAGGCCTTTGGCCCTACCATATTCTGGCATATTCATCAGTAAGGCAAACTGATGGGGCTTTCATTTACTTTCCTATATTATGAGCTTATGCCAGGTAGACATTCGGCATGTGGCTTTTTGAGATGACATTAAGTTCCAAAGATTATATTGAACTCATGCTCACCTAGACAGGAGTATTTATTTATTTGTTTTTTAACACAGATGAAATTTCAGTTTATACTTGTACTAATTTGACATCTCCAGCCAAATACATAAACATATGCAGAAATATATGTGTGTGTAGAAAACATTCTCAGTGCACCTTTCATACCTGAAAGCTTTGCAGACCTCAAAGTGATCATAAATTGTTTAAAAAGTTTAATGCCTCTTCTACTTTTCTTTAACACTTCCATATGTGATTTTTACTCATTCTTGCTAATATTTACTTCTGCACAGGCGTAATGTACTGAAGTTGAAGCTTTGCATTTGTTGATTAGGGTTCTAAATCTTAATTCCTGTTTTTACAAATAATAGTTTTCATATTTAGAATTCTCATTACATCAAAAACAAATTAGCTGAGTCTACCCTGAGGGCAATGCTACTTCTAACTAAAAACTGATAAGCAAACTTCCAAGGCTCTAATGCAGCTTCTTCACTAAGGTGAACTCCTAAAAGCCACAAAAGCTGGTTCTAATGATGCAGTTGGACAGACTTCACTCCTTCTTGACTTGTAGCTTTGAATCTTCAAGGGTCCTTGTATTCCCCATTCCTACAGACAGTAGAAGTACAAACCCAGTGGGCTTTAAAGTTTTGCTGTGTAATGGGGAGCTCTCCTGGAATTCCTAGTGGTTTGCAAATGGACCATGGTTGCCCTAGAACACCAACTGTAATTAATTTAGCAGCACATACTGAAAGGAAAAGGTATTTGAAACTAGCCTTTTCTTCTTCTCTGGAATACTTCAATGTATTACAAATGCTTGAAGTCTTTTTACTTAGGCAGTGCCTTTTACCTTTGGAGAAGCACGTTCATATCCTAGTACTTCAGAGAAGATGACAAAACTACAATTTAAACCGGTTGTTATTGAAAGCATTTATTGATCCTCTTCCAAGAGGAAATAATGTAGGTAGTACTGCAAAACTGCCAATTTTTTGGGGGATTGTTTGTCTTGTAAGTCTACCACACTGTTATTAGCTCTGTCTCATACTGGATACTGAAAATCAATTTTACCGTAAAAGTTTACATGGCATATGACATACTTGCTCTTCTTAAGCCACTATTGTATTTTCTCCTTTAATAACTCAAGTGAGAGGCTGACATGCCTACCTGTGTACACAACACAGGTAGACACAAATAAAACACTTAGCACACAAAAATACTCAGCTCAACAGAAGGGAAAGAAAAAAATGGGCTACATTATGCTTCGCTAAGGCATCCCTCACAATGCATTTTTTTAAACAACCTGTCGCTTTACAGCCGTGGGGTACCCTGAATACCTGGATTTGTTGCTCCTGAAAAGACAAAGATGACAAACCTTACTATCAATTTCACTGCTCCCCAGAGCAGACTGGATCACGTACAGCAATGCGTCCGTCAGGCCATCACACTCCCTCATTCTTCTGCGGGCCTCCTCTCCAGCAGAGCTGACATTCCTGCAAGGCAACAAGAAGAGTCACCACCTCCACGGCTCCCCTGCCCGCCTCCCCGCCTAAAACACTCTCACAATTAACATACAGATAAAACGCTTGTTTTCCCTTTTCTTTCCATCACTTCAGAGCTGTGAATAATGAAGACAGCTGTGAATGAGCTCAGGAAATGTAACATGGAGGGGAACAAATGGAAGTCATCAGGTTCTCCACAAGAAAGGGGCTGAGAGGCCAAGCAGCATGCGCCCACCTGAGCTGGGAGACTTATGGCCTGCTAAAATTTGGAAAAGGGCTGATCATTTTTCTTCCTGTTTTTATTTAAAAGTAGGCTTTATATTAGTGAGAAAGCATTTTTCGAATGTGCATGTGTACATATAAATCAGGCTTTGCCAAAGTAATCTCCTAGGATTTGAAGAGCCCAGTAGTTAGGGCTCTTAACCTGAGAGAAAAATATTATCAAAGCATAACATAAAACACCTGGTATCACTTGCTTCTCATTTTACATGAGTGTTTCCTTTTCTCTCTCATTTTTCAGAGAATATTAAGGCCTCAATCTTCCCTTTACATAGTTACTCACAAGTTGTTTTACATTGGAAATTTTAAAACCTCAAGTTTTTATAATAATCGTGTTCCTCAGGCAGGGCCAGAGGGCCTTTCGAACATATTTATAAAAACACAAATACAATAAAAATTTACTAGATAGCATAATATGTCATAAAGTTCAAAATACTGATATAGAAAGAAAGAAATATGTATGAATGTGCATATACAAATAGAATCTATACATGCTAACATCAAGCCTCCCAGAGAAAAAATGCATTCAAATTTGCACAGCAGTTATGATTTGGAAATAGGCGAATTAGCAATCTCAGGAACATGGTAAAACTTTTCACATAATCTGCATCAGTAGGGGAAGACAATCCTCTGCTGAGGTGGCTCATCTGTAGCTTTCCCTCCTCGTACTTAATGCCGACGCATGGAAACAGAAGGGAGGGCATTGGCCCTTTGATTTGAGAAGAAGGGAAGGTACGTTCTTGATCTTCAGCCATTTTCAATTGCCTTTGCATTTAGAGGTGGAAAGAGGACGAGAATCCTGGGAGTGGGGAATGAATTTTAGACGGAGGAAGGTGAGAGAAATTAAGGATATGTTTCTTCTCAGTTCTTTATTTCCTCTGCTTCATCCTGTTCTCCCTTTATCATCTAAAAAAAAGTATTTCTGTTCCCCCAAAAACACCAAAGAGTTTTCCTAATCAAATACTCTTCTAACTGGACAATCCCCCAGCTCCTGCAATGCTTGTTTCTGATTGATTCTTCTCCCTAAACACGCATAATTTTCTATCTATACTTGCATCTCCACACAGTCCTAATTAGTTCTCCTCTCTCACATGTGAACTGCCCCAATTAATTCCATACTGTTCCCTTCACCTATGCAGACAGCTTAACGAAAAAACCACAAAGCCACTAGAATGGATTCCTTTATCTCCCTAGCACATAAATTCATGCTTTCCATTCTCTTTGACAGTGCCCAGCTGATCCTGAATCATATATTCCCTTCATAATGACTTGCAAGTTTTAGGTTGTTTTGTTCTTCTGGTCCCTGAACTCCATACCTCTTCCCCTCTCTGCTGCTGTGAGAGCAGCAGATGAGGAGTTTTCCTCCAGCTTATGTGGAAACCCTCTTCTATCATCCAGAAACTCGGGTCTGGAGAGGACCAGCGCAAAAAGGTCTTGCATTGCCTCTCCCTTTGAAGTGATGGAAACTTTTGACTTGCCTTTGGGCGACAGAAATCAAAAGGTAAAATTATAGAGCATGGTTTTCCCAAAACCGTGCCCATGCCCTATATTTTCAGGCTGGGGACTTTGGCTGAGGAGTGTTTTGAGTAGACTGTCCCCTTGTTAAAGGCACCAGCTCTGCCTGAAATTCCTGAAGGGCAACACACACAGGAAAAGCAGAATCATGGATCTGAAGAGTGCATTGGAGGGTAGGGCTTGAGAAGTGAGGACACAGGCGATTAGTGGACTTCTATCTGAAATTCTAGTCTTCCATCCTCCAGGAAGACAGAGATAGGGAGAGAGCTGTATCCAGCCCTAAAAGAATAGCTGCACAAATTGCAATAGGAGGATGCTGAGCAAGTGTTCTCATCACACCACCTTTCCTTGCACCATTAAAAAAAAAAAAAAAAAATTGGAAATATTACTGAATCATTTTAAACAGAACTAGAATGAACATTCTGTATTAACATCATGTGTCCAGTCTCCCTCATTTTCTGTGGTTACATATACTGAGTGCAAGCTTTGAAAATACGTGAACTTAGAGATAGTTCTTAGTTCTTAGTATGTTCTTGCCAATCTTTTCCTTGAGGTGATTTCTCCTTCTCTCTAGCATGGCCAAATGCACATCATCTTGACTTTCCAGAGCCTGTAGAGACTGGCAGCCTCTCAGCTCCTCCAGTTCACACAAAACTGCTCCTCACCGAGACAGCGATGCAGACAACCTTACAGTCCCTGAGCTGCGAGCTGTCTGCCTCCTTCATTTCCAGCCAAACAAAGAATATGAGGCCTTTATACAAAGTAATACAGACACACTAGGAGCACATCTTGCACAGAAAATGCATTTCTTTGCTCTGTGTGAAGGAGCTGTCGGGTTCATTTCTTCTGTTGATCATTCTTCCCATTATGCTCCAGTTGCTTCTGTAATCAAGAGGTGGATAGACCAAATCCCCATGACTGCTTTTCCTTTTCATTTAAAACTCTCTGTCTAGTTTCTGCACTGACTCATACCTACTGCAGCCCTCCTCAGACTGGGCGTATTTATTTACATGTGAAATAGCTTAAAACCCAAGACCAATCCAAACCTCACATCAACGTTTTGGCAGAAATAATAATTTGATTATATAAAACTAAATGCATCCCATTCTCTAACTATTCCCATTTCACCTCTATTGAAGGAATCATTGATAACCAAGATTTTTCACAGAGGGTCTCTAATATCACCGTGTTCGGGCTTTTTAGTTCTGGGAAAGAGAAGCAGGTTCCGGATTATTTGAGCTGTCAAAGAAAACCGGCTGCCATCTTAATTTTCTTATTTCTTGTTGTTAACTTCACCGTGCTGTAGCTGTCAGTGTGACAGGGAGTAAGACATGATTTGTCATTGTGAATTTACAGGTCACTGTGCAAACCTCAAATTGGAGCATTAGTAGTATCTGCTCTTGGTAAAATGTTTCACTAAGTAAGCACATATTTTTCTAGTGTCATTCTTCAAAAAGTTTTAAAGGTGAAGGCACGTCTTCTGGATTTTTAAAAACATGTGGAGACACAGCACACAGGTTTTCAGGAAAAAAATTACTTTTCCATTGTAAAGGCAGCCCAGCGAAACCTTGATTGCCTGGTGAATTTTGATACTTCATGGAAGCTCTACTCACAGGGTGTATGTGACTAAAGATTCATCAGGTGTAGGCTGACATTTTGAATCTAACAGGACAAGGAGTACTGTAGACTTCCACAAACCAGTAAAATTAATTTCAAATGTAATCCAGTCACAGAGGAATACCAAGAGCACAGAGTGCTGAAGAACTCTCAGTTTAACCAGAAGATCCCACTCAGACCTCCAAAAACCAGCTAATGTAAACAGCTTCTTCCCAGGAGAGGAACACCAAGCACAGAGTCAGAACAAGAGCTCAGACCCGTGGCTTATCAAGCTGTTTTCTGAACAAATGGCAGACTGATTCTGTCTATAATCTAGGAATGGAAAGAAAATGACAATAATCCAGCTTCAGTTTTATGAGAGGATGTGTCACAGCTACCATGTCATCACCTGGTAGAACTAACAGCAGGTATGACTCTCCAAACAAGAGGTGTCAATCCAACGCTCTATGGATACGAAGTGTGTGGGAGAAAGGAACGCACTGTGCTATACACACCTGGTTCCTGTCAACCCTGGCACTTAACTTATTCCGTATAACTGTCAGGATTTGAGGTGGGGGAAGATAGGTGGTGCCAAGCCCACCTGTCTCTTACCCGGGGGAGGGACATGGAATTCTACAGAAAGATCATCTGAAAGCCAGCGTGCTGAGACACATCCCCTCTGGATATGGGAACATTTAGCAAGCTGTTGACATTATTCTCAGTGGTAGTCCTACAAATCTCAAAGAAAGAATTAAAGTACCTACAGGAGCATCTGCCCTTCTTGAGCATGCTTAGGTCTGCAGCCTGCAGATCTCACAAGAGTCGTGCAGGATAATTATTAAGAACCAGTTATCCATATTTAGCAAAGACAAAATCAAGATGAGTCCTCCTTAAGGTCACATGATAAAAAGAGAAAGCATGCTTAATATCTAGTATACGTAGCATTTTTGTTATGGATTGGTGTGATATAAGAAATGACAGACACAGGAAGGACAACATCCTAAACCAGGTGGAACTCAGAAGTTATCTTTGGTATGAAACTTCAGATGCAAGCAGCAGCTTTATCCTAAAATGTTTTGTGTAAGAGGGACTAAATCATAACAGCCCCAATCTTTTTTGGCCTTCTACTTGCTATAATAGCCACCAAAAATAGATTTTTCAGAGAAAGAAGGAAAAGTTTATGTAAACCAAGAATTCAAAAAACTCCATTTATGTTGTAAGAACCATGTTTATGTTTCCTTGAGGATATCTAGCAAAGGAAAAGCCCTCAGGAATATACTGAGTAACCGAGTTGCAACTGACGTACTAAATACTTGTATTTAAAACGGATACATAAAAGAAAAATAAAAATCCCTGATACTGGCCTCCTCTACACGTGCTTTCTTATATGTTGCCTATTTTTATCTCTGTCTGATTGACTAAAGATTCTCCTTCAGGGCCAGAGCCATGCCTCGGTGACAAGCTGGCATCCCCAGTCCCATCCCGGGCTGCAGGGGTTGGTGATGATCCTCTGAGCTGGTCTGCAATGTGGCAGATGATCACGTTAAGAGCTCTCACTCTTCCTGTGAACTTCCAGCTGTTTCTATGAGCATTCAGGCTCTTTCCTGCAGGGGTCTAATATAGTAACGCAGAGAGAAAAAAGAAGCAACCAGCACCATGCGCATATCCAGCAAGTGTGCGCACAGTCAGCAGCAGTCCCTTGACAACTATACAGTTTTAAGGGCTTTTTGTAATGGACTAGACCTTGAATTACATTGGTTTATCTCTAAGTATTCAGTGCAGCCTTTGGACATACAGTAAATGTATTAGTTGTAGTAGTTACGGTTACTACTATAACTTCTAGACAAAATCAAATGTTTTTATCATTATTTGTACAATAAGACTTCTAAAAATCACCCCTTACTACTGAAAACAGAACTAGGTGATAAGACTAGCTATTTCTCAGACAACATACAAATTTAAATGTGGCAGTGAGACAAAAAATAAGAAAACACAAGATGCTTGACCCTCAGTATTAGGAACTTGTAAGTGTTAGCCTTTTACTGATTACAAAATCAGCTTATTGTTCGGAGGTAATACTAAACTTGAGTTTTCAGTCACTGTCACACAATCTCCTTGCAATTTTGACCTATTTGAATGACAGTTAAATGCAGTATTTAGAAAGATCAGCAAGATTTCTTCTTGCTAACTGTTCTTAGTACCAGTTATAGCTGCCTTTATCTATAGGCCGGCCTGCAGAGGAGTAACAATTCATCAGTCCAGCATGTTGATTAAGAATAATACAAGTTTGGGGGCAAATTTTCTCTTATTCATTAGAATTGCTCAGCTGTAATTAAAGAAGAAAAAACAATTTATATCACCAAGAAATTTGGCCCCAGATCTTTATCACTTAGTTATTAATTTCACTGTAAAAGCATACTTTGCAATTAGACAAACATCTGACAGTCTAATGTAGGTGCGGTCTTTGTTATTAACCTTTCTATCAAATGCTATGACAATGTGATTTAGCTTTGATTATACAACCGTATCTTTCATTTTCAAAACATCAGAGCAATTAGCCTACCCAGTCAAGCACTCAACAGGTAGCTTTTACTGCTGTGCTTCTGCTTCTGTCCAATCTTTAGGCTAAACGCACTGTTTTTAATGACTGCTCAGTATGATCTGCAAAGCAATTGACTTCTAACATAAATTTTGGCCATTTTCATATGTTTTGAAGAGACACATGGTAGAAAGAACATAAACTGCAATAAACATCTTCAAAGAAATTGTCTCCCTAAAAAAAATTAAAAAAAATTTATGGCATAAAATATTTTTGGTAAGGGTTCATGGTGTACTCAACCATGGCTTCATCTGAAAGAAACAAAAAATATTTCTGACTCCTGCTTTCCCCTTTTTCTATGTGTTCTCATTTGAAGTGCAACTTCTACTTAAATACAGTGCACAGAATTACATCTAGTGTATTCAGGAAATGTTTTAAATGATGGTATAAAAAATCCTGCCTGCAGCAGATTTCTGATTTTATATTTCATTTCTCCGATATGTAGTATCTGGCTCCATAAAAATCATCACACTCATTGATGCTCAGCTGTTTAACCATATACTGCTTTTAACGCACTACCTGCAGGAGGTCAGAGTCAGTTTGACCAGTGTTCATTCAGCTGGTAAAAGCTGAAATATTGCACCACTGACTGCCCTTGGGGAGAGGCTGCTGCAGTGCAGACTCTGAAGGTCATAATGAGAATAGTTTAAAGATGTCCATGCGAAGATATTTTTTCTCTGTTCAGAATTGTAACAGCGCCAAATGGAGTTCTGCAAAACCCATTGCACACAAGCGTGGTGTGGTGCAGTGTGGTGTGGCGGCCCCGGCCAGCAGCTCAGAGCCACACAGCTGCTCACTCAAGTGAAGCAAATCTAGAGATAAGGAAAAGTAGACTTCTGTTTTCAGCAGAGTTTTTTCCTTTTTCCTCCTTATCTGAGGGCACACAATAAACTGGCCATTCCTAAGACTTTTGAATGGCTGCCTTTTCCACTGAAACGGAATGAAATGAAAATGAAAAAGTATCAGGTATAATTCAACTAGTACTTTTGCTTCAACATACACTGTACTGGGCCAGTAGCACGTAGAAGACCTTAGGAGGCCACCATTTGAATCTCTAATGGTCACATCAGAACTGTTCACTGTTATCTAACAGTGCCATAACGGCCTCTCACTATAAACCACTGTGGTATCTCTGGACCAGAAGAATGTAAATACCAGAGCATGTTGAAAAATTCTATAAACTATAGCAAACCATAATAAAATACAGAAGTAGTAGACATAGGAATAAATCAGCTACGCTAGAGGGAGTCAAAACGGCTGATTCACAATCCTACCTTTGCACTTTGAAAACTAAATGCATGAGTAATAAGCATGTTAGATAAGGGACAGACTGATAGTTATTTCACTTTTCAAAGGACTTTTGGCATGATCTCTAACAAACACACTTTAAGAAGAATAAGCAACCATGGGAAGATGGATAGATAATTGTTAAAACATAGGAAATAAATGGTCAGTTCTCACAATAGAGAGTGGCCACCAGTTGAGTGATTTATTCATAACCTGTCAGAAACAGGAGATGAACAATGAAATGAAAGTTTGCTGAAGATTCTAAGTTATTCAGACTAATAAGCTCAGTGCTGACAGGGAAGTACTACAGAACTTTAAAATTAATGTACATAAATGTAAAGCGATGTACATAACAAAAAAGTCCCATATATTCCTGATTTTACTTACAATATTTTGGGCTCAGAACTGACCACTGAAACCTTGGAATTGTAACAGACAACCATGAAGAGGTAGCTCAATACACAACAGCAGCCACATGAGCAAAATGGACTGTAAGGCACATAAGGGAAGCAACATAAGCTAAACCAGAGTATAGCACTGTATGTGTGCACCGTCCTTATTATGGTGTGCAATTCTGATCCCCTCATCTCAAAAATGATACAGTGGAACTAGAAAAGATTTGGAAGATGGGTACACACTTCCACATTAGGAACAATTTAGTAAGCCAAAACCCAGCAGGTTGAAAGAGTGACGGCTAACAGGAGCTGGAGAAGGTGCATAGGAATGAACTTTTCATTTCATTTGAAAAGTGGGTGTCACCAAATAGAACCAGACAAGGAAGGCTCAAAACAAAAAAGAGATGGTAGCTGAGTGAAGCTGAGGTGTAGATATCCTGCCCAAAAGAAGCTGTGGCTGACAAAAGTGTATATGGGCTTGAAGAGAGGCAAGTTCATGGAAGAGAACCAAAGAAATCATATCTGTTTCAGGAAGAACAGGGGGCCAGCAAGACGTTTGCAGGGCAAACCTGAAGTCACTGGCCTCACAAATTCAGAATCCTGGATTTAACCCTGACAACTGCTTTTGGCCTCTTATTTTGATCTTTATGTAAAAATGAAACACCGAGGTGTTATTTAGTCTCCCAGAGAGAAGAGGCAACCTGAATAGCCATCCAACAGCTGGAGAAGAAAGAGGAGCCGTACAGCATTTCAGCGGTGGCTTCTGAATCAGCACTCAGAGGTGATGGTCTGAGAGACTTACACTTTTTAACTTTTGTTAAACGAAACAGCTGAGTGTGAAAGAAGAAAGGGTGCGGACAGTCCAGAGGGGTTTCTGGTCCCCCGCTGCCAGTTCTGGAAGAAATGCAGGTGCCTTCACAAGGCACAGCAGAGCAGCCAGTGAAGACGTGGAAGCTCTGAAGGAGCTACAAGACTAGTACTGCTGGCTCTCTCACCAGCTTCTCGTCGATTGCTTCTCCACACAGCTGACCAGCTTAGCTCAAACACTGGTACAGCCGCGTTGCTCCTTGCACCCAAACTAACCGTTCCAGCGTTAGCTGAGGCACTTCTGTCCTACCGAATTTCTTGCCAGAAGGCACTGCAGCCTTAAACATTTGCATGGACCCAAGCCCAACAGGACTCATTTGTGGAGAAGGTTGTGACTGAGGCTGTTAAACGCAGGGATCACCCCCCATGCCAACACCCAGAGAAATATATGTGGCTGGTGGGACCATACCCTGAGGAAGCATTAATGGTCTAATTTCTTCTTCCCCTGTCATCTATGCTGGTCACTGTGAAAACTCAAAAATATCCTCTGAGATGCCTCAGTATTGGAATGTAGTCTCTCCTGTTTTTTTCATTTTCCTTGTCAGTTTGTTATCTTATTTGGAACAAAACTATTGATCAGACATAAATAGTTTTCAATTAAGTTCATTCTACCTATTACCTATCAGATTATTTTCTTCAAATGCTTATAAATTGGTCTGATTTGGTGTTCTTAATCACCTTCCTCTACATTAACTGTTCAAACAATTTCTAAAGTATTAAAATTCAGGTTATTTGTTCATCATTTCTACATCTACTTTTCTCCTCCACTGAAAGATGAAGTCTGTATTTGTCCTGTTCAGTCCTGTTGGAAAGTCTCTATTCTGCAAGAGCTGCACTAACAAAAATATTTCCACAAGAAGAAAAATATTCCCGTTTTTATTTTTTTGTAGGCTACATTCTCAGGAATACCTTGGCATTACAACTGCATTTATAAGAACAATTGAAAAAGAAAGCAAGCAAAATGCTTTAGAATTCAGAATAAGCATCAAAGAAATACACTATCTTTAAAAGACAGCAATTTATCAAGAGTATAGAAGTATTATTCTGACTGTATTTATCACCATGTCTTACACTGCTGAGACAACTTTATAAAATCCTTTGAATTTTATCTCTCTAATTTAAATTTTGTAAAGAAAAATCACACTCCAGTCAATATTTTAACATCTACAACAGCAGGGGAAAAGGATTTTCTTTCATATCTGAAACTTGTGAAAAGGAATTTACCCAACTTTGCATAGCGTGTGAAATTTCTTGCCATCCTCTGATGTAATTTGACCTTGTTTTAGCTTAAGAACAACGAGTACTAACAAATGAAAACAAAAACTCTTGGTTCTGACAGTTCTTTCCCCTTGGCTTATTCCCAGCATAGCTCATGTGCTTTTCAGGGATACATGCGAGCCTCTTTTTAATACACTCAGAAATACTTTGAACACCTGAGTTGATTATGATAAAAGTGCAACTTCAGAATGAAACATGGGGCCAAAAAGCATTCCTGAGCTGCTTCCAGGTTTTATCCTGAATTGTTTAGTGCTAGCAGACATGTCTTAGCTACAGAAGATGCATTGTGTCTAGAGTAATAGGAAATGACCAGACCATCATATAAAATTAACAGTTAAAAATAAACATGATGCTTTTCCAAATGGAGCAGTTTGCTCATTTAATAAAACTCTCAAGCCAAAAAATCCATGAAAACGTCTCACAAGTGTAGTTTTTGGAATCAGAAACAAACAAACAAACAAAACAAACAAACAAAAAACCCAACAACAATGAAAACCCAAACAAACAACCCCCAAAACCAACCTCCACCCCAAAACCTACAGAAAACAGACTTTATGTTATGTTTTTTTGAAGTTTATTGTTAAATATCTTGCTTTCTTAAATGACTAGTTCATGCATCCTTTCCACCTTCCGTCAAGAACTTACGAACCCAAGAAGTCCTGAGAGTTTGCACTCTCTGAAGTGATCCTCTGCTCCATTTTAATAAGGCACTTAGAACCTGGCCTCCAGCTTGCTCAGAAGAAGCTTTCACTGAAAAAATACGATTGTACTGCCCCACAGAAGCAAAAAAATGAAGGTGACTTGAAGTCTAATATCTGCATTTAAACTTTCTCAATCATCTGAGTATTTTGGATTCCAGTGAGTCTTTAGTGCTGTCCAGACATTCTCTTAATTGTTAATTATAAATGAAAAAAAAAAAAGGTGTTTTAATTAGTAAATTATAGTTCCTTATATTACTGGTATTACTTGGGTCTCCTTTTTTGTGCATACGTAAAATCAAAACACCTAGGAGTCAGTCAGTCTCCCAGACAAACCAGGCCCGTTACATAGAAAAAAGTCCATATGCCAAACAGACCCATTGGCCACATATTTGAATGACCTCCTAAAGTTTTGGTGACACAAATTCAGTTGACGGCAACCAAGCCTGTGCAGTAAAAAGCTCTGTGCCACAACTGTCAAATTCCTTCTACAACACAACACAACAAGACAAAATTGTGATTCAGGTAAAAACTCGGTAATTTCACAGTCAACTGAGCAGACAATTATATTCCCAAACAAGCAGACAGTTTGAAATGGAGGCGAGTTAAAATGAGATCTCCTGGTTCTATGATATACAGCTGTGAATGCATGTCTGTGCAAACACAAAACTTGTGTCATAAAAAAAAAAAAAAAAAAGTAGACCTTAATTCATTTATTTCATACATATTAACTTCATATTAACTTAGAATACTTTTTGTATGAGAGTAAACTAGTTTAAATCTTGAGACAGGATCTCATGACACTATCACTTTGGTTTCTCACTCTGTGTTGGACAAGCATTCTACTTGGGCTCAATGACAATTCAGATAGGACTTTCTAGTTGTACAAATACGAAAATAAATACTGTCATTACAGATGTATTCTGGGTTCAATGTTGACATAAGACTCTACTTTTTGTGCCCTAATTTTCACTTAACCATTTGTTATGCTGATTTTTAAATTGACACTGTTGATACTAAATCAAAACAAAGAGTTTTGGATCAGGTATTACAACATATTGCATATTCATCCCATATACCTTGGTAGGCACCTTAGCTCAGTAAGTCTGCCTGCATGTGCCCTTGAGTTTGAAGCACTAAAAGCATTATTAATAATGCACTTCTTCTCAGGTCTTATAAATAAAAATATTGGAAAGTTATACAGCTCTTTTGCTTTGGTTTTAGAATTAAATGAAAAAGACAATCACCAAAATCAGACCATAAACAATGTAAATAGTTATATTTAGCACAGTTACCAGCCTGAAAATCCTATGAATAAAAACTAGGTTCCAGAAAAAAAAAATATGACTTGCAGTAAGTAAATCTATCCATCGGGAGGAACAAACAAATAGGACCGCGATTGCTTAAGACGATTCCCCTAACCTACAAAGCAATCTCCCTGTCACATCTGAGTTTGAAGTGCCTTCCCGCATCTATTTTACAGTCTTAAAAAACCATTAGCAGTGCAGAGCCTTGAGAATAAAGGATGGTAAATTAGCTTTGGTTGTTGACTAATCAGATGAGCACAATTAATTACAACACCAATCAGTTCCTTAGATTATTAGGTTCATCTCTTTCTGATCAGCTACTTAGAAATTTTAATAAAGGATAAGAAGTCACAGAGCAAAACACTCATTAGAATTTTAGAAAGTATGAAATACTACTCTGAATGAAACAAGTTACAGCATAGCATAGGAAAGCAGAAGTCAAATATTTTTCAACTGCGTGTATACTGATACTCCCAGTGAATTGACTGCTATAGATATTTCTCCAGCTGGAGTCTCTGTCCAAAACTGAGAGGTATCCTTCTCCTCTGCCAAATTAAAAATCCTTAGAAATCATAGAATCATTCTGGTTGGAAGAGACCCTCAGGAACATCGAGTCCAACTATAGCCTAACTCTGGCACTAAACCATGTCCCTAAGAACCTCATCTAAAAGCCTTTTAAACACCTCCAGGGATGGTGACTCCACCATTTCCCTGGCAGCCTATTCCAGTGCCTGACAACCCTTTCCATGAAGAATTTTTTCGTACTATCCAATCTAAACCTCCCCTGGTGCAACTTGAGACCATTTCCTCTTGTCCTATCACTTGCTACTTGGGAAAAGAGACAACCCCCTCACTCCTTTCGGGTAGTTATAGAAAGCAATAAGGACTCCCCTCAGCCTCCTTTTCACCAGGCTAAACAGCCCCAGTTCCTTCAGCTGCTCCTCATCAGACTTGTGCTCCAGGCCCCTCACCAGCTTCGTCACCTCTGCACTCTCTCCAGCACCTCAGTGTCCTTCTTATGTTGACAGGCCCAAAACTGAACACAGGATTCAAGGTGGGGCCTCACCAGTGCTGAGTACAGTGACACAATCACTTCTTTAGTCCTGCTAGCCACACTATTCCTGATACAAGCCAGGATGCTGTCGGCCTTCTTGGCCACCTGGGCACACTGCTGGCTCATGTTCAGCTGGCTGTTGAAACACCCCAGATCCCTCTCTGCCAGGCAGCTTTCCAGCCACTCTTCCCTGAGCCTGTAGTGCAGCCTGGGGTTGTTGTGACTCAAGTGCAGGACCCAGTGCTTGGCCGTGTTAAACCTCATACAATTGGCTTCAGCCCAACAATCCAGCCAGTCCAGATCCCTCTGTATGGCCTTCCTACCCTCCAGCAGATCAACACTCCCACCCAATTTGGTGTCTTACTTACTAAGGGTTCACTCAATCCTCTCGCCCAGATCATTGATAAAGAGATTAAACAGAACTGGCCCCAATACTGAGCCCTGGGGCATACCACTCGGTGCCATCTTATAACTCATTTCTCCCCATTCCTAGTCTAGACCACTTACTAGTCGTTCATTCTACTTTTTGCTTTACTGTCATTAACCACATACTCTATATAACCAGCACTTCCTTCACAATTTTCAGTTAGGCATGTCAAAATTCATTTATTATTTGCTCATGTTGTTTCTTTCCAGTCATATAATTCATTATTACGATACTGTTCCAGTGAAACTGCATTTTACTATTTCTAGAACAATCACTCCCTTCAATTTTTTTTATTTTATGCTTTAACTCCATTAAAAACAGCAAGGTATCTATGCTGCTTCCCACTAATAACATCTCACAGTGTTATGATTGTTTAATCTAGATACCTGTAAAAAATCTAATTATAATATATTACCTAATGGTTTAAAAAAAAAAAAAAAAAAACATAATAAACTGTAGTTCCTGTGCATTGGCTAAATGTGCCTTCAGCATAAGAAATAGATATGTTTGTTCATGTCCTATTTTCCTACAGTTAACCTTAAATTGCCAGAGTGTCTATCCTACCTCAGATTATGTCACTTCATCGTATCTCCAAAGGGCTTTATGTGCAAACTGAGAGATGAAAGTACTGACCCTCTAGCGTGCCCTTCAGCCTAATGAGTCATTGTGCATCAGTGCTGCTTGAAATAACCTGTAAAAAAAGAAGGGAATCACTCTATCACAACCCTACTTATCCCCACCTAGTCTGTGCCACATAAAATGAGGAACAAACGCTCTCTCCTAAAAGCACTGTGGTTGGTGCTCTCTAGCCCTTTGGCTTATACCCCAGGGATGGTGCCTGACAACTTGGCCCTTCTGCCAAAACTAACCTCTTACAAAAGCCTGCACTGGCCTGTCTCAGTGTCTGACTCTTCTGTATCGCACAGTAATTACTTAGGGGGCAGAGATTACTCATTCTCAGACATCTCGTTTTTCCCTTTTAACACATACCCTTTGAGTCAATTCACTCATTCCTGTTAAACTAAACACCAAATTCAAACTTCCGATTGGTGCCTCAAGATGCTCATGAAACTCTTGCATGAATAGCAGGCTCTCTTCTTCCACTCGGTCATTTGCTCTGCCATGAAATGTACTATTGTTTGCCTTCAGATATTTTACCCTCCCATCGGCAAATCTATACATTTAGCATGTTACTGCATTTGCTTCATCCTGATTCTTCCTATAAATTTAACCCAAACACTTGTGTGCAGTGAAAGAAGAAGGCAAACCCCTTCTCCAGCCTTTCCCCCCACCCCAAAATGGACTTTGCAGAAGCTGTGTGTATCTGACTGAGTAAAGGCTTCTGCAGAATCATTGTGTTCTTCACCTAATGATCACTTCTGTGCACCCTATTTCCACCAAGTCTCACCTTACATAGGGTCTCTACTATATGTTCTTTTGGCCAAGGGGCAGAGTGTATTTGTGTTCTAAAAACTCATGACCGACCAAGAACAAAAAAAATAGTGGGGGGAGAATTATGCAGACTGAACCAGCAGACAAAATTGAGAGCTGTTTTCAAGGACAAAGTTACTGATGCTGTGGCAACCTCCAGCCTCAATCTCTCAATAATTATTCCTACACTAAAGGATTTCTGCAGTTGTGATTATTCTTTAGTTGACAGATAAGCATTCCCTGAGTGACAGACACTCAGCACTATCAGGCTTGCTCCTGTGTGACCTGCTTTTACAACACACTCTGTGTACAAACATCACCTCTAACACAGTGCTTTGACTGTAGTGGTGTTATGCCTGGGAAGAGTTTAATCCATTGTATGCTTTGTGTGCCAGTCAGAGACCAAATTAGCAAAAAGATAATTACAGCTTATAAAGGTGTCCTTTTATGAATACACACTCATTCTGATTTTGTAATTATTATTTTACCATTCTCAGTTAATTGTCAACAACATAGCTTCCTCTGGTGCAGTGCAAACACGGTTCCCAGAATTACAGTAAATTTTCCTGTATTAGGTATAAAAGAGTGCAAATTATTCAATACAACTTTAGGAAGCTCAACACTTATTCCCCAGCTCAGAGCTGACTTCCATTGCCAAATGTTGCTGAAATAAATATGCTAATACCAAATACTAGTGTGGTTTTTTTTTTCCTTCCTGAACAGGTGGCTCTGGTAAAGTGACACTCCATCAAGATGATAACTGCATGAATCAAGTATCACAATGTTCCAGTTCCTTGTGCCTGAGTTATATTTCTGCCCAGAGCAGAAGGGATACAGAAGGCTCACGTGATCATAATTGATAAACTACCTGTCTGTTTTGCATGAGATGATTCATTTATGGACACTGCACTGAGAAAGGTAGAATTACCTAGCAATTTATTAATTATGATTAAAGTCATTCCTACACTTCTCTATTATTTGATTTACCTCATTTTTTACATATCTACCTACTCACCTGCCAGCTTTACAGACCAGTGCCCACGGCCCAAGCTCCCTCTGCAGCCGAGCCTGGAGGCCTGCCCCAGCGATGCTGCAGCAGTGCTGGTCCCCAGCCCTGTTTCTGGTTCTTTGTTTGCATTTCCTGCCTCGGCCTTGGACCTGGCTTGATCCCCTGCTGCCACGGTGTGCTACCTGGCCTGCCAACAGGACCCACTGCTGTCCCCTCAGTTCTGCTCCCCTGGCTGAGCCCACTGGTGAGGGCATTGCCTGTTCATGTTGCAGCCACCCTCAATTCCTGGCCCACTGACCCCAGGGAGCAGCACCGCTCCTGCTGCTCCCTGACACAACTCATTGGGTAGCTGACGCTCTCAGTTTTGCTGTAATGGTCTTGATATGCCTTCTCTTTCCGCTTATAAAGCCATTGAAGACTGAGCAGCACTTTTGGTTAAAGGTCTACTATTCTGAACACCCTAAAATCTGCATACTGAACTGGACTAGGCTGAAATTCATTGGCCTCCACAAGTGCAAAGTATATAGTGTCCATCTAAGATCACCTGAATCTCAGCTCCTCAATAAACCAAAAACCATAACTATGTCATGTTTAAAATCAGCTGTTCATATAATTTTATGTATTCCTGGACTGGTAGGTCATGTCAGTCCTGTATTTTCCTCTTCATCCTGTGAATTTTGTTCTCTGGGATGTTATGCCACTGATGGCCCTACACCCTCTTGTACCATGTGGGGTTCAGGTATTGGAGAGGCCTCAGCCAAGGCTCAGACTCTTCCCCACTGTAATCAGGATCAGATGATGACTTGGGCTCTGCTGGGTACAAGCGCCTCTCCCTGCATCCTTGGATGCTGGCAGCAGGTAAGTATCCCTTTCAGGACAGCCCTGGGAAGAGATGTCTTAGCTGTATATAACCAGACTGTCTTTAGATGAAGGGAAGAGCTGTACGCCCACACTCCACAAACACCTGCTGGCACTAATGGGTGCCACCAAACACACCAGGGACACACAGGCACTGTGTGGACTCTTCTGCTGGAGGAAGCTTACAGAAAAGTTACTTGAATTTCGTATGCAGTATTAACCTTGCACTATCTTCCTCTGGGGACACGTGGTCTACTCTGACAGTATTCACAGGCAGAACTACTGAGAAACAAGTGGTACTTTGCTTTCTGCTCTTCACCTATGTAGACAAGTCCCTAAGACAAAACTCTTGGTCACAACACCTAAGTTGTAACCCATACCCCAATTTTAATTTAATCTTTGAGCCTACTTCTCACCAACAATACCTGCACTCTTGCCTGATCATTTTACCTAAAAAGTTGCCCTCAGCATCACGGTATTAAGCCACGCAACACCGCTGTCATAAATGTCCTCTGCTTTCTGAGAATCATCATGGGAAGCAGCAACCTGGCAGATGGAAAACACAAACCTCAGTGGTTACCCCCACCTCTCGTGGCTGTGCTGGGCTGATTCAGCTACTGTCTCCACCAGCCAGTGGTACTGCTGGGAGGGCTGCAGGCAAAGCCACTCGAATGCACATGGCTGAATGTTGGAATTACAATCTGTACAGCGAAATCTTTCTTTGAGAACATGCCTAATTAAAATGAGCTGTTTAAAATGTATAATTCAGAAGGCAAAATCTCATACACCTGCCTTTGCTGTTTGATGTAGCCTCTTACCATAATCATTTCGTAACATTCACCATGCCTCTTTCCCTAAATAAAAGAGCTTTAGGCCACTTCGGTCTTCAATTTACACATTTATAACCCAAACTCCACTTGAAGAGTGGCACTATAACCTGCCCCACAAGATTCAGGCAGCCTGTCGTACCATAAACTTCCTTTAGCAATCTGTCCCACTAACTGAATGAAGCATGACAATAAGAAAAAATCACAGTGCCAGAGAAGTGATTGCTACTATTAATACCCACAGAGAACAGCAGTAAGAAGCATAAACACAGAAACTACTTCAAACATCAAGTGCAACCATCTTTGTTTATTAAGCCTAATAATGAAGTCACTCTGAAATAAACAGCAGAGAGTTCTGGAAATATTTCTGTGTACAAGTCCAGAGGACTCCAGAAAAAGATGGAGGTATCAATGAGATAAAACAATAACACACCTAAATGTTCCAAAGTTCTAGTAGTTAGGAAAATGAATTAATGAAAAATCCACTGTTTTCTGCCCACCTCCATTCCTTCAAAAAATGTAATATCAATATTTTGCATCAAATTTTGAAGTTCAATCTCAATGTTGAGGGGATTTAATTGATTTTGGAGACTTGCAAATTGCACTTTAGACACTGTGCATGTAAAAGTCAACACTTTTTTCTGACTGCAATTTCAACTTGATGTCAAAAATTACGAACAGCAGGTTGTAACTGCAATTGTGAGATTGTGAGCTTTTTGCCAAAAACATGTATTTGAAAAAGCGATAGTTACTGACAACCCCACCCCCCAGCCACCTTCTTCCAGAAAAATTGCTTCATCGGTGTCTTTTTGGTAGTATTTTTTTTTTAATCCCACTTCTCTCTTTTCCATTGTCATACTGTATTTTTGACTTCCACTGTGTGACAGTCAGCAAAGAATAAAATTTAACTAAAAGAAAAACACACATTGCTTATGGGATGAACAGAAGTTCATTCAACCAAGGCAGTGCGCTGCTACACAAAAAAGCTGAAAACGTCCTTCCACAAAGAATGCACCACCCTGTTCACTCTCCCAAAGAGAAGAGCAAGCCATTCCATAGGCAGTCTGGCCCCGCTCCTCTTCCTGGGGGACTTGGCAGGGAGAACCCCCTCTCTAGCTGGGCACTTGATGCCACGGAGCAGGCAGCCCTGCCGTCAAACTGAAGCAGCAGATACTCGTGGTGCGTTTCATAATGCTACTCTAATACACAAACAGTACTTCGGAATTGATTTCCAGAGCATATGCAGCCATTCCATGGTCTGTTTGATTAAAGTTGAGTTTTCCAGAGTGATCCCTCTGCATTTATGCAATGATATTAATGTAAAGAGCGAGAAGCAGGTCTCCCTTTACTGTATGTCTGAAAGGAATTCTTTATTTGAGAATTAAATGCCACTTAAGTACCTTGTGTTCAAATTGTCTGCTTAGCATTTCAAGCCATGGTGATTATTTAATTCTCCAGTGTGTGGAACAGAGTGTGTTTAGATAAACACCTGATTAAATATGTCCAGTGTCATAACTACGCATTTCAATTCTCATCAAATCCTGTCAAAATACCACTTACTAATTCACAGAACTTTATTTACTTCATAAACTATTCTACAATTTAAAATTAGTCCTAGCAAAAATTAAGAGAAACCAAATGAAAACTCATTAACGTGCCCTACCATAATTAAAAAAAGATATTTCAAATACAAATCTTTCTCTGTTTGTCTGACATTTAAAAGTAATTATACTTGCAATTGCTAATCAGTTCATCATTATGAATTACATAATACTTCACAAAACAGTAGAGTTAGAAAGTTAAGCACTGAAAACTTAAGTAATACCCAAATTAAGCGTGCCTCTAAAACTGTAATTCAGCCCCGTTTAACATAACGATCGTGATATGTTGTCTGCACTGTCACTTCTCACCCTCACAGGACTACACCTCATCCACTGCACAGGGTGGACTTACTTGATACCAATCAGTTCCACTGTAGAATGTGTGATGTTCTGTTTGCCTGCTCGGCTGTCTCAGCAAGCACTCCATGACCAATGCAAGGGAAGAGAAATAATGGCCCTGAGTAGGGAAAGGAGGTGAGACAATTTTGTTCTCTTCCAGTTTTTTTTTCTTTTTTTCAGAGCCTACGATTTCTGTATTTCTCATTTTCCAGGGACTGGACTTGAAACTCTGGAGTCACAGAAATGCTGGTTGGAAGAAAAGTGTGGGAAGTCACCCAAGTCCAGCCTGCTGCCTGAGGAGGAACTATCATCAACACAAGACAAGGTCAGCGGTTTTGTTAGAGAGCCCTGAAGACATCGAAGGATGGACATCTCACCATTTCTCCGTTCCAGTGTTGCACTACCTGCCAGGTAAAGGATAACAACCACTTGAACCTTTCAAGCTGAAATCTGTGATCTCTTCCCTGCATCCTCTTCAGTTTCTGAACATCTCTGTTGAACTGTGTGGGCCCAAAGCCGGACACAGTATTACAGATGGGGCCACAGCAGTACTGAATAAAAGGGGAAGATCTTCTATGGACATGCTGCTCACAGATGTACCCCAGTCTGCGTTATCCATGATGAGAACACATTGTTGGCTCATATTTGGTTTGGTGTCCCTTATAAACTTCAGTTCCTTTTCAAAAGGGGTGCTGCTCAGCCAGAGGGTTTCCAGGCTGTACTGATGGTATATTCCATCAGTGCTCTCCGTTCATCCACGCGACCAGACACTTTATCATAGAATCAGACTCATTAAGCGTGATTTGCCACTGGTAAATCCATGCTGACTGTTCTTCTTTCACATGTTCGGAAATACATTCCAAAAACTCACGCTCCATGTTTTTTCCAGGGTTTGAGGTAAAGGTGATCTCCACACTGTCCTTTTTGTTCTTCTCAAAGACAGATAAATTTTTTAGCCTTTCTCTAGTCCTCAGACACTTCCCCCAAACACCAGCATGACAGGTGCCTCGTAACTCAGCTTATTTTGCAGTACCCTTGGGTAAATTCCATCCAGTTTCAAGAATCTGAATATATCTGTTTTCCCCAAATAGTTCTTAATGTGTCCCTTGGCCCTTGCCGGCTTCTCCTTCTCCTTTCTAAGACATGCAGGAATGTACCGGAGTCTAGGAAGAGGATTTGCCTGTTAAGACTGAGGCACAAAAGCTGTTGAGTTCTTTAGTTTTTTCCCTTCTGTCCATCCCTACTTTATCTTCCCCATGCATCAATGGACTCACATTCTTGTCAACTTCTTTTTGCTTTTAGGATACATATGCCTGCAAAATCCCCTGCTGTGACCCTTTATGTCCCTAGTTAGCTTCAGATGGGCTTTGATCTTCCTCATTTCATCCCCCAAGTTCCAAACCAAGGCTTTTCTTACTCTTTTGTTGCTCTGGTTTCCACTCCTTGGTCTCTCTTTGTGCTTCAGGAAGCTTTCCTTTTACCCCAGTGAGCCTTCTGCCATAATTTCCAGTCTTCCTGTACAACAACGTGGTTTGTTCTCAAGTTCTCACTAAGTTTTTTATTTTTTTTTAATTCGGCGAGCACCTTTCTTCCATGAAGCAGCTCCACAGAGGTTTCAAAATCTGATGAATTTGTGAGTGCCATGGATACCTAGGTGCTGCTGTCAAGAGGAACGTTCAAAGCATAGGCAGGTATGGTTAACAACCAAAGGCAAAATGCAAAATATGCTGCTACAGTTAACAATCTAAATTTGTAGTCCAGGCCCACAGGAAGTTTATACCAAATGCAATAACGTGTACTGCTGGCTGAACATGCTGATGCAAAGCTGCTGCAGGTACAACCACCCAGTGCTGCAAGTCAGCCTTCCAGTTCTACTGCCAACACCATTCCCGTTTCCTGCGGGGGGGGGGAGTATTAAGGACTAATAACAGTAGCATTGCTTTGAGTGAGACAGTAACAGGAATTGTGCTGAGGCCACTAAAATAATTTCAGATGAACTATAAAAAGAGCGGAGCAAACTCCAAACTGACATCTGCTAGAAACCGCTCTGTTTCTCACTGCAGATTTTGAGCATGAACAAATATTTATTATTGACAAGATGGGTTAACAATTTATTTTTTATGGAACACATGAACTTCACAAAATAAACAGCAAAATGACACATCTCCAACAGTGAGGAGTAAATGTGAAATGATTAAGCAGGAAAGGAATGAATAAGCTTAGATGCCTGCCAAGAGTCACGTTCCCCAAAACCACTGCATGTCTGCACCAAGGAAAACTTCAGCTATTCGGATGTCATTGTGAACATAATCTCCTTTCTTTCTATGAGAATGAGAAGTAAATAAAGAAAAGGTACTACTGGCATTACTGGAAACCAAGAAAAAAGCTGGTGGTTTCACTGTTACCCTCCTAATACATTCCTGCACTTGATTTAAGAACGGGAGCCATTAGGTCAGCCTGGCTTATAAGGTGCTGTGGAATTCGGTTACTTTTACCGTGTGGCAGCTGCCTCTAAGATTTTTGATAGATGAAGGCCAGTACGTGATAGTTATCAAAGTATTAAATACATTCCAGTTCCTGCATATTTATTCTTACCTATTCTGTCTGATAATGCAAGATGTGGTTTGCATTAACATCCTCCAAACTCACTGTGTACTAACTAGGAAATAATTTGAGTACTCTCATACAAAGAAAGAGGTATTTACAACGCTAAACAATGATCAATTAAAGTGCTCATATACTTGGAGGAAATGAAACAATAATCATGTCGAGGGATTATGATACTTTCAGTTCGTAAACTCTAAATCTATTTAGAGTTTGCAGTATAATTTACAATAATGATCTACCCAAGCCCTTGAAGAACGGTTAAACACCTAACACATCCACTAGCAATAAAACATAATGATAGGGCTCATGTTATGAAAACTAACACTTGTTTACATAAATTAGCCCCTGTTTAGTAATTACACTGTCTGTCTGCAATAAGGTCAAGCAAAATGTAACCCTGGCAGAAGCAATACTGCATGCATTATAGTCTAGACAGAGATATGTCAGAGAATTACAGTTAATTAATCAGTTAATACCTTCCATGTGTTTCATGATATGTGGTGCCACAATTCTAGCATAAAATGTTTGTGCTAATGAAGTCGCTTTCCACTTTCTTAAAAGATTAAAAGAAATGCTACCAACTGCTGTTATTCAGCCATAGAGTACCAAAAAAATAAAGTATATTTCCAAGGTGGAGATGCAGCCTACTTAACTTCAGGTACCTCAGTTTTCTTGATTTTCTTGATTAATCCCCCTCAATTTAAAAAAAAAAAAAAAAAATAAATCTGGGGAATCTGGGATTATTTTAGTGCCCAAAGACCCTTTTAGTCCACGTTTTTCCATTCTAACTGAAAGCAAAAACAAAATTACTATTCATCTCAAAAGTATTTTATTATATATTTTTACTTCATTAGGGGATTAAAGAAAAAGTCACCCCCATTTGTGTATGCAGAATACTTGCATTGTGCCCTTTCATCACTATCTCTTTTGAAGCACTTTCCAAATATTGCACTTCTGTGCATGGTAAATCAGATATAAAGATGGATGAATGACAGCAGGGGAGAAGGAGGAGGTATTTCACAATGCTACTGTCCTTCAAGAGAAAACGCTGAACTTGTAACCAACTAACTGTAATAAATGAGTACCTGACAAAAACAAATGAGCTGTGAAAGTGAAAAAGCTACACTAGGATGAATACTTCTGAAGTACTTTGTCACGGAAATCCTCTGTATGTAGTGTGCAATACTAGCTAAAAATAGTACCAGGCAGATGTTAACTAGTTTTGTGTAATACATGCAGATTCAGTTAAAATAGAGATTTTTTTTTTTTTTTTTAAAGAATGTGTTCTTTCTTTCCAAAGGACATTTTCTCAACAATAATAAAGAACTTGGAAATACAAAATGACACTAATTTAGGGAAGCCAATAGAAAAAAAAACTCTAAAACCCACAAAACTGTAATATGGTTGTTTAACTCGTTTTTAAAGAGTGAACTCTTCCACCCTGCCAGCCATACTAGATGGAATCTTAGGACAAACTTAGCTGGCAGAAGTCAGGAAAATCCTCTCGTCCTGTTCTGTTGTTGCCTTTCTGAGGCAGTGTCTGCAAAGCTGTGTGCGTGTTTGTGAGCTATAGCTGGAAATCGACATCACCTTACACCTTGTCCTAGCTTTGAACCCTCTCACTCCACGTGAGTGTTTTTTTCATGTCCAGAGATACACTCAAATTGGATAAAACTGATGAAACTGAATTAGTGACAGACATCACATGCTTTTTACTTAACTCTTTAGAAAAGTCTCAATTTATCGTTAAATTAACTAGCCATTTTGCTAATCCTCTCAGAAAGGTGGAAATCCATTTGACTGCAAGTAATGGACTTCACCTTTCTTTCTCAAAGTGTTCTTACTAGATTGTCCTCTCTACTCAAGGAAAAATCTTACAAAGTGCTAAAATTCCTCTATGGAGATGTGTAGTGACAATAAGAACAGAATCTTGACACTCATGGGGCAAAGTTTCACAAAAGATGCTATCCAGAAATGATCTACTGCTTTTCAGTCTTCAGCTCAGACATTGTGAGTGGACTGTAAACTAAGCAGGCTTGTCAGTCCGCAGCCTATTTCATCACACCCCACAAGAGCCTTATTTTTATTTACTTACTTCATCAGGAGGCTGCCTGGGAAAATATTTCCAAAACAGACAAAAATAAAAAAGTTTCTAAGTGTGGTTATTGGGGACTGCAGGTCTTAGGGCTTCAGTGCTAAGGATATTACCGGAGAGCGTTTCTCATGAGCCCTCAGTAGCTCACCACTTGCAGAAATGTGGAATGCCATCAAAGCCTTCTCGCAGCAGAAGACTTGAGCGCTGGCTCAACTTGAGCTGCTGGCATTAATTACTCTTGTGCTTGAAGTGAGAGAGTTCACATGCCCAAAACATTCTGAAAGGGAGTGATAAAACACTTACTCTCTGATGTTGGCTGGCTTATCCAGAAGGATGAAGCAAGCTCAGCATACTTCAAACAGATATCTCCGCTGAAAATCCTCAGACTGAGCAAAGAGACCAAATGATCTTCTCATTCCTAGGGGAAGTTTCTTCTGATTTGAAGTAGTCTATCATAAGATAATGAGGGAAAGCTGCACAAGTATGCCCTGCCTTTTCTTCATTCT
This sequence comes from Pampusana beccarii, assembly GCA_013399365.1. Taxonomy (NCBI): domain Eukaryota; kingdom Metazoa; phylum Chordata; class Aves; order Columbiformes; family Columbidae; genus Pampusana; species Pampusana beccarii. The sequence continues at coordinate 211,539 of VWYH01002219.1, forward strand.
GCAGGGCTATGTGCTTTCACATGTTTCTTTATCATATTGTCTAGTTATGCAAACAGTTCTAAGAGAAGAAAAGCTAGTCAATATACAAATCAAGTGATTAGCACTAAAGAACCTCAACCTTACTGAATATTACGTTAGTAACCATGGTGGAATTGAATGGGCATATAAACTCTGAATGCTTGTGTTTCTCATTACCCTTGGGTAAATAAAACATCATCCTCTATCATCAGTCACCATGGCCACGAGTGGTGCTACAGAACTGTCACAATCAGTTTTTCTCTCACCCTGAGACAAATAATATTTTCTGTGGAGCCAGACTACACCAGTTTTTCAAAGTACCAATTCAAAAAGGACTATCCAGGATTTTGGACAGTCAGGAAAGGAACAACAGACGTTCACTCTGGTTCCCACTGACACCTGTGGCCCTTGTGGTTCTTTCCAACGGACCCAGACAGTTGGGACAGGATTGGCTCCATCTCTTCAGCTTCCCACACAGTGACTGCATGGACACGCTGACATGTTCTAAAATACAGTGGTGTCACACCGGCTTGGGAACTCTTCCCAAAAAGAAAAGAGCTGCGCCACTGTGATACTCAGCTCTGCAGCTGGGCAGCAAGAAGGAGGCCCGTTGTAGTCAGCTGGGCTTGGAGTCAGCCCAAATCGAGTCAGCAGGCCACCGAGATTCAGATCATACTTTATTACAGGCTCTGCCAAGCTAGCACTCGCTACTGCATGAACAAAAACTGTTCTGAAATGGAAAAAAAAAAAAAANCTGTAAGCCCTTTCACAAAACAAAAATTTTCACTTTTTTTCAGGACATTCACATCCACACACAGCTTAAACCTCTGACAGAAGGAAATGTAAATTAACACCACCTAAGCATGCAAATATGAGTGGACATTTAATTTTCACATTAGGCACTATTTAAAAGCAGGCATTCAACCTGAAAGGAATTAAACCTACCAAAATCTGGGAAAATAGTCAGTAATTCAAAACATACTTGAGATATTCAACACAACTTGAGATATTCAACACCTCCCTAACCCAAGGCTAGGGTACAGCATAAGCCATTCAGCCTAAGAGGCAGCAGTTCATACTTTTGTCATCATTGCTGAGCCTAAGAATATTGTAAAATGAAAGCAAAGGTACTGAGGCACATTAATTCTTTTCATATGTGCAGATATAATTTACAGCAACAGTAAATTAGTAAATTACAGGAAGAACATGCTCCTGCCATAGCAACAAGTAAATATTTATAACTGTATGACACTCGGATAAGTAGTTGGTGGGTTTTTTTGGTGTGTTTTTTTTTGTTTTTTTTTTTCCCTAAAAAGCCCACATACATTCTTGTTAAAGAGAATAAAAGACTGTAGTTGAAGAAAAGGAACTGAATTTGAGCTGGGTCTTAAATCATCAGTCTCTGGCATACAGATCAAATAATTATAATTTGTATCCAAACATGAAGTCCCATCGAATATGAATGAGTTTCCTTGTTTGCCCAGGGATGACTCAAATAATATTTTTAAGATGCAGGTTGACAGATCCCTTTTTACCTATCTCAGTCAATCAATACTTCGGGAGTTCCTTCTGCATTTGATGGCAGATTCAGACAGAGCAGGCCAGCATCTCTTATCAGATAAGATGATGGAGGAAGAAGGTCCACCACTGAAGCTTCTTACACGTTTTTAAGTATAGGAGAGCAAAAAGTATCTGGAATTATGCTGTACTATTTTTCAGACCAAAGTAGAATACAGAAGGCGTTCCATAATATCAGCTTAAAAACAAAATTTCTGTTTGAGATTTTGATGAACTTAAGCCCAGAGTGAACTTCCAGAGCGATGTGGAATTCGTAGCATCAATCTGATAGCATTACTTTTACCAGAAATGCTGAAAAAGCATTAAACTTCAGAGTGCTATTTGAATACCACTGCTACAATTAATACAGTGTGACCTTGTATAAACCTTATAAATCTGTTCATGAATATGCAAAGTGGGAGTAACTGCACTGTGAAGAAAAGTGGGGTGCTTAAGCATCTGACACAGCTCCACATTTAATTCTGTTGGTTCTTCTCCCTCGAGTATCTTCTGAATAAAAATATCACAGCAGCAATGAGAGGACACTGATTCATTCATACTAAAATCTCCCTCTCCCCCTGACTTTTATTTCAGCTACATTTCTCAATGATTGCAGCATTCAGTAAGGAACTGAGTATCCTGCAGAAGTTCACCTCCGAAACTTTATGCCTAACTGGGGTGCAATCATTGTGACCTCTCAGACTGGTTTCTGACTTTTTTTTGTAGACTGGATCTTTTAGCTTCTTGAAAAGGTGAAATATGCCTTCCACGGTAGACTGACTGAGCCTGTGATTCTTCCCATTGCCATTTGTGGTTGGAAGACCAGGGATATGGCTGTGCACATTTACACATGACCTTGTCAAAATTTTAGGCCTTTTTGAAAACACATTTTGTGTTTTCAAGACAATTAAATTAAACAGTATTCCCTAAAAATAAAACAGTTTCAGAACAAATATGAGGTCTTGGTACTTATTTTAAAAATGTTCCTTAAGCTCCAATGATTGTTTGCTGCTACCCTTATCTACAGTCATGCTGAATAAAGCTATAGCTAAATGGAGTTCATGCCCATGAAAGCAGCCTGTCTGAAAGTTTTCAATTGGGGTGCCTGAAATCAGACATTTAAACTTAGTGTCTGACTTGAACACTTAAACTCGGTGTTTAACCTTTTCTATCAGAAATAGTGTGGCCAGCAGGACCAGGGAAGCGACCATCCCCCTGCGCTCAGCACTGGTGAGGCTGCACCTTGAATCCTGTGTTCAGTTTTGGGCCCCTCACCACAGGAAAGACATTGAGGTGCTAGAGAGAGTGCAGAAGAGTGGGACAAAGCTGGTGAGGGGCCTGGAGCACAGGTCTGATGAGGAGCAGCTGAGGGAACTGGGGCTGTTCAGCCTGGAGAAAAGGAGGCTGAGGGGAGATCTTATCACTGTCTACAACTACCTGAAAGGAGGTTGTGGTGAGGTGAGTGTCGGTCTCTTGTCTCAAGTAACAAGTGATAGGATGAGAGGAAATTGCCTCAAGTTGCACCAGGGGAGGTTTAGATTGGATATTAGGAAAAAATCCTTCACAGAAAGGGTTGTCAGGCATTGGAACAGGCTGCCCAGGGAAGTGGTTGAGTCACCATCCCTAGAGGTATTCAAAGGATGTGTAGATGTGGTTGGTGTTCAGGGACCTGACTGAGTGGTGGACTTGGCAGTGTTATGTTTATGGTTGGACTTGATGAACTTAAAGGTCATTTCAAACCGAAATGATTCTACGATTTAATGATTCTACGATTATCAACAACATAAAAACTACAAATGAATTTCAGAGCTCATGAGTCAGAGATAGACTAGAAATACTCAAAGCATCTAAAAGCCAGGCTCTTATATAGACACCAAGTCATTCATTAAAATGCCTGCCATTAGGTAAATGCAACTTAGAGTTTACTGCTGTCTATCTTATTTTAAAAGACAAGAAACAGCAGTTCAGCTCATTTTCCCTCCTGTGAACTATGTTCCAACATGATACCCTGGGAGGCATTATCAATCTTACTAAAGACAGTTTTTCAAAATTCATCATTTAGAAGTAATATAGAACTTCGGAGCTAATATATTTAAAAGTAAGCAATATGCCATTCAGCTTTAATTTGGAAAGACAAGATATAGAAGTTGTGATCAAGATACCTTCATTTACACTCAATTGGAAGTTATCTGGTAGTTATTCATACAGTGCATGTCATGAATCCTCAGTTTCTTCAAAACACTGGAGAGTTTACATTAGCCTCTCAGTTCCTCCACAGCTTGTTGCTGCTGGGACCCAGGAGCGTAAATGATACAATTTTAATAAGAATTTAAGTTTCAGTGAAAAGGGACTGAACTTCACAGAACCAGAAATTAAATCTAAGATTTTCCTTAGCTTGTTGACAAGGCCTTTCTCTGCACTTACTTCCAACTTCAGGTCTTAGATAAATTCCTAAGCTGAGGAGAGCTGCCAGGAGAGTGTGTGTTTGTTTAGCAAATAACACACAAGTATAGCCAGTATAATCCTGGAGCTTAGGAACTCTCTAACCTGATTCAACATCTTAGTTGTGCCCAAATGTGGGTTAGCACATGGTATGCAATTCTATAGACTATATAAAATATAACGCGTTTCAGCACAATACATTCATAAAATGTAGCTAGATAACTGGCATCAAATCTGATCTGATGATCCTTGAATTTTAATTACATCAGCTTTGTTATTTTAATAGCTCAAAATATATTAAAAAGACAGTAACAGTGGTGACTACCCCTTTCTCCAGGATAAGACTGGATTTGAAGAGGCTAAGAGGAGGAAAAATCATGCGTTTGGATTGGAGCAGTGTCCTCTGTACAAGTGGATAACCCTGCCTCAGTTGTCTCTCTCCCATGCCTCTTGCTTGCTGAATCAGCTTGTAGTAAAAGTCCCTCCCTTCAGTAGGTTGCAAGTAGAAATACCTAATATTAGTTTTGTCCTATCTTAGGATTCTGACAGGCTTCTTAATGGAGAGTGGGCTTTCTTGTTATCTGATGCACAAGACTGCAAGGTCAGCCTGAGAAGAGCTTCAGGGCTCTTGAAAAAGCAAGGGAGATACTGAGATGGGTTAGCAAGTCCAACATCTCTATATTCACAACAGCATACACAGTGATTGACCAAATGTGGATCTGGTGGTAAGAATGGAATCGTAAAATCAGAAGCAAAGGTCTTGGTCCTGCTGTCAGAAGCCAGTTCTGTTTATACCCAACTGAAGATATTCAGAACTTTCACTAGTCAGGAAAGACAGAAACATACCCTAGCTTCAACAGTCAGACCTTTTATATCTGTATGTATATACACATAAACAAACCTATACACATGCACATACTATATGTATCAGTTTAGTTTCTTAAGAAACATGTTTCATATATATATAAATGTTTATTCATATGTATGCATATTTCTTTTGAAATTAAACAGATGATGAATAATACAGTCTGTGCTATTTTGGTTTTTTTGGCTCCCACATCTTCTTTTGTCAGTGTGCAGCAGAATGTTATATTCAAAACAGCTTACAGAAGTTTCTAAGAATAGGAGTCAACAGACTTTGGATGCTTAGAAGAGAATTGGAGAAGAAATAAGATGGCAAGATAAATGCATTAGCTGTAAATGTCTGTGAAACAGTTAATTCATCCACAGAACAGTTAAAAAAATTATGTTCAAGCTGCACAGTTAACACAAATAGTTTTAACAATTTGTTCCTTCGAAAAGTTGACATATCCAGAAAATACTACTGGGTCAGTTACATTTAATTCATGTTTTAAAACCACTTTCCCCCTTTGTTTTTCTTGAGAACTTGCTACATCCTTTTTCAGTTGAAAAATAATCACTCATATAATCATAGAAAGGTTTGGGTTCGAAGGGACTTTAAAGATCATGTAGTTGCAAACCCCCTGTCATGGGCCAGGACACCTCTCACTAGACCAGGTCGCTCAAAGCCCTGTCCAGCCTGGCCTTGAACACTGTCAGGGATGGGGCAACCACAGCTTCTCTGGGCAACCTGTTCCAGTGCCTCACCACCCTCACGGTGAAGAATTTCTTCCTTAAATCTAATCCAAATCTACCGTCTTTCAGTTTAAAGCCATTACCCCTTGTCCTATCACTACATGCCCTTGCAAACAGTCACTCTCCAGCTTTCTTGTGGGTCCCCTTTAGGTACTGGAAGGCTGCTATAAGGTCTTTCCCGAGCTGCAAGTGCCAGGTCATATTGAACTTTTCATCAGCCAACACCTGGACGTCCTTCTCTTCAGGGCTGCTCTCAATCCATTCTCCAGCCAGCCTGCGTTTGTGCTTGGGATTGCCCCTACTCATATGCCAGACCCTGAACTTGGCCTTGTTGAACTTCATGAGGTTTGTATAGGGCCACCTCTCGGTGTGTCAAGGTCCCTTTAAATGGTATCCCTTATCTCCAGCACAAAATAATAGTATTTTGTGAAAGGTCGAACAAGTATGGAAGTATGAAAATTTGAAAGGTATGGGCCTTTATAAACAAAAACTACTTATTACACTCCCATACCATTGCTAATCAACTAATAGGGAAGAACATGGGTCTTTGATTTCTTACAATTGCTCCTGTACCTTCAGTGTATAATGAAAAATTAAATAGAACATGGAAGAAATAAAACCTCAGTGTTTTATGATTTTGAATCTAAAAGCAGATTAGAATCTTAAAGCAGTAAATTCTAAAAATTTTTTACAGTCTTCAGATGAGATTCTATTAACTGAAATTGATCTTAAATTCCTGAAAAAAAACAAGGTTCCAGATTGGACATCAAGACAAAAACTCTTGAATATATTTTTGCCTGGGATTTTTTCAGATAGTCTTTGGACAGAGACCTAGCTTTGTGATGTGCAATGTGTCTCCTGTTGATTTTTAAATTTCAGATTACAGATTGTAAACCCTCCTATAAATAACTGGGATTCCAAATTCAGTTTTCACATGACTTTCCTTAATAAGTCTACAGGAATCAAAAACTACAAAGATGCATTATTTCCCTGATATAAATAAAGCAGTCGTAGCTGAAATCCAAAAGGAAAAAAAGAAGCCAAGCTTTCACAGAGCTTAATGAGGTAAGGTACTAGTATCTCAGTGGGGAGGCAAGTAAATTGGGTGATTACTCTAACACGTCACACTGAGGGCTGGCAATTTAAGAAAGATGAATATTAAGATTAAATTCATAAGTGATAGGTATAACGCTCTGTATAGAGCTTTGAATTATCTAAACCATTTCAAAGTATTCAAGTTATGTGAAATTAATTAGTACAATATTGTATTAAAGCTATTTTTGTTTTTCAAATCACAAAAGTATGCAAAGTGCAGTTTGTAAATAACCTTTTTTCAGAAGAGAAGAAAGTAACACACACAAAAAAGGTCTGATTTTGCCGCTGTTTTTCCTATGATTTCATACGGATTTCAGATGAATTATTCTGTGACTGGAACTGCAGTACTCATTCCACATTACATTATTTTAAATGTATTAAGAACTTGCTTAAGAATAAAAATTACACTTTATAAGCTACTTTTTAATTGAAAAAGCATAAGAAACTCTCATCAAGAAACTGAGAAAAGGGAGGATCTGAAGAATAAGAATGCATATACCGTAGTGAAAAAGCACAAACCAAAGATCTGACTATTCCCATATAATGGCCATTGCAAACTATTTATTGGCATTGTATACGCACCTCTCAGATATTATTTAAAGTTTTCAACAGTGAATGCATTGGAAAACTAAAGGCACAGGAGACTGAAATAAAAAATAAACATCCTGGAATATTTGTTAGCATTCAACCTTATGTAATACAACCTGACATCTCTAAAATCTGTCAGCATTAGAGATTCAGAAACATTTGTCAAATATTCTGAAGAGCAACTTTTCCTATGAAACTGAGCACCGCCACTGATAATCCTGATGCAACTGAATTTTAAACAGTGTCCCTTCACAAACCAGCTCAAACAAAGGGAGAAAAAGGAAAGGGCTGAGGACAACCAAACCAGAGTCTTAGAAGAAATTCTCCCATGGAAGATGACAACAGACTTTCTGTTTACCAGATAAGCACAGCAATGTCTCAGCCAGCAACACCGTTACATCTTCTTGATTTACATCACCTCCCCATCCAGTAAGATCTTGAAATGGAAATGAGAGGCTCGTAACAAGCCACAAGTAGAGAGTGTGAGAGCTGTTCAGTCCATTGGGGGTGGTGGGTATTTGAGGAACGCCAGCTAAGGTGCTGCCTGAGCAGACCATGCGCTACTCCATCATCTCCAGTAAAAAACGGGGCTTTCTAATCTTTCTGACATTCACTGTTTCCTCCATCATACAGCTTCATTATCTTACCAGAATACAACACAAGAATCTAGTCACCATTTCAGAGGTCAACATATACTTTTCTCCCTTGCGAAAACACAACCTTGACATTTTGTTCAGAGAGAGATTTTCAGCAGTGACTGGGAAAGGTAAACAAGAAAGCTCCTGCTGGTGTGAAGCAAAGCAAGTCCAACCCTCTCCAAATGTTCCGGCTCTGACAAAGAGCATCCACACAAAGTGGGATGAAATTACCTACAGAAGATGGGTGAAGGCCAAATAAATACCTGAAGCAGTTAGAGAGGAGAGAAAGATGCATCTGGGAAATAAGGAGGGTTTGAGATCAGAAAGATGTTAAAAAGCCATACTATGGTTGAAGGAACGGGGTTTAGAAGGAAGACCAACCTGCTCAGGATGGTCATTCAAATTTTTACAGCTACCTGGGAAGGATTCAAGAATTATAATATGCACAGTCTTTTGCAGGCAGATATGAGCTTATTTTGCACGAGCTGACCAGAAGCCATTCTGCTATGACAGCGTACCATCAAGCGCTTGGTAGTAAGCCTTGCTGCAAAGCAGTGTGTATTGGATCAGGCAACGTACCATTCTCAGGTGGCCACAAGTCCTCAGGCTGACCCAGAGTGCAGGCTACAGTAAGCTCACATCAGTTTGCAAATGGGCGTGCACATAAACTCACAAGAAAAAAGAAAAAAAAGAAAGAAAAAAGAAAGATTTCAAGACCAATGTGCAAGGAATCCATCAACCACGAGGTAGGATGAACTGAGGTTTGCAGGATCAGAGATGGACATCAGTTTCTGAGAAGCAGTTGGGAAAAATTATCAGGAAGATAGAACTTATTGTGTGGGGAGACCAACACTGGGTGTGCCCATTCAGAGAAGGGGCACTGTGAAGCCCCAAATTTATAATAGACACTTCTTTCAGAGGCAGCTCTTTGAGACAGGATAAATATTGGAAGTGTAAGGAGTATAACACAGTACACGTCTTTATGGAATGACTTCTGTCACAGTGGCTGAGTAACATTTTTTCTAGCAATTCGAATGTAATGGAACAAAATTATACTACCAAACTCTTTTCAAAATCAATACAACTCAGGTTCAAATACCTAGCTTCAGTCATATATCCCAACATAACTGGTATTCACATACATACCTGCACTTAATTTCAAAACAAGCATATCTGCAATATGTTACCACCTTCTATATTTCATTCTCTTCTGATTACATATAAACAATCAATAATTATTATTACTGTTTCCCTTAAGCTTTTAGGATATTACTTCTGAAAGGAAGATATTCATTTGATGAAATAACACAAAGACAAAATGGACTTGCTCTAGATACATAAAAAATACTGCTAATTTACTTAGCCTCCTGATCCATGCTTTGTTTCGTTTAGTTTCGTTTCATTTCATTTTGTTTTGTTTTATTTTTATTTAGCTCTTTGATGGATACATGCTTTGGATGCAGCATACAACATAGATTGTATTACTGATACATAATGTTCACCTAACAACTTTCCCATGATGTATGTAAAAATACTAACTTATTGACTTTCATGTCTCTGACATAGATTACAGAATCTCCAATATACAAGAAGGAAAAAAACCTAACAACCGAACAATCCTTAAAAGAACCTGCCTAATACATTCAAATATTTCAACAAAATGATATGGACTGGAATTCAGAAATTGCTATGACTCATTCCTTTTGTAAGGCTCTGTCAGAACTGAAACTCTTCTTACTCATCCTATTTTCATTCTTACATCTACAGCAATTTTTAGGAACCAGCAGATCATGTTGCACATATTTATATAAGTGCACCTAGGTGTTGCACAGACAAGTTTGGCATACAAATATAAACACATACTGTACTTGTTAAGGATCTGTTTAAGTATTCTAGTTGCACAATGTTAAATTGGTTGGTATCCTAGTGAAATCCATTTCTCATCTTCACAGAGAAGAAAAAATCTACTTTATATATTTATCGTATTTCCAGTAATGGCATCTGGAACCCATAAAGCATGCTACTTTTTGTGAGCATCTTCATTATTTTTTGTGCAGATTAAATTGGGTATAATAGTGAGAACATATTGACTTCACTTAAGCAAATGGGGAAACGGGACAAATCTACAAGGCAAAAAACATCTGTAATAGACAAGCTTGGATGAGAAGATTGGTCAAAGCTGTTAAGAAAAGAAAGAAGGAAAACCCACAGGAGTGCTGCTTGAGATTGTTTTTTGAATAGCCTGAAGCTTGTTTTTTAATTAATTTCCAACTTTATATTTATAACCCTGAAAGTCATCCTCTTTGCTGACAAGCAAACCAATTGTTTACAGATGCCTAAGAATGAGAAATAGCGATTCAACTGAAAAAAAGATGATTAAGGCAAAGAAGGCAAAGCAAATGTTTGGCAGTACTCACCGTAGGCACCCAGTGGCATTGCGCAGCACCTGTGATGAATGGAGTTGTATTTTATGATCATCCTGGAGCGGAGAGTTTTCCCATCCAGAGTGAGGGATGATCACTGCATTGGTCAACACTGCGAGGGCATCCTGGATGATTGGCATTTTCAGTGCATCACAGGAGGACAGATTCCAGAGAACTCCTACAAAAGAAGGAAATGACTAAGAATTAACACTGATGCAAAAATGATTGAGTAGATTTAGGGGGTTTGTTTGTTTGTTTAAAAAAACACAACAAACCAAGCCAAAAACATTTGACAGCATTGGTATAATAAATTACGCTTTTTCTGTCAAGGAAAGAAAAAGGCTATGTTGTAAATGGGCCTGAATGATCCCTGCAGACTTTCGCAGTGGGAATACAGCTTTGAATACTCAACAAATAGTCATAGCAACACTGGAAATTTCTCAGAGCTGAGCCTAAAAACTGAGTAGCTGGTTAAGATCTAGGCCTATTTAGGCTGTGAATCACATATGGAATGAAGGAACATTACATGTATTTTTTTAGGGCTTGGATTTCACCTTTCTTCTTTCAAAATGAAACTAATAAAAAACAATAGCAGAGAATAGGTTCTGATTTATGCTAAGACTATCACTGTTCTTAGATATGTACTGAGAGAACAAACCCTCAACTCCTTCTGTGGTCTTCAATGTGATGAAAGTAACTGTCGAGGTTAGTTGGCACTATAAGCAAAAACACTTCCTTCACAACTTGATACAGTACAGGGTGTTTCAAAAAGATGGACCCAATTTCAAAGATACAGTGATTTCAAACTGGGTCCATCTTTTTGAAAGACCTCGTAGTACGGTAGTATACCGGCCTCCAACAAGTCATTTTTTATTTTGTAAATATTCTACTGTTCAAAGTCATAGAATACTGCAATTCTACACAGAAACAACAAGCTTAATGGTACAACTCACAAGGAGATTTACTAGAATTTAAAAAAAATCCCCTTCTGTTAAAATTCATAATGTGCCAACGAAGAGGAAAAGCAATCAAGAGCCAAAGATTTCTGAGCACAGTTACAAGGATCAGGGCCACCAAATATGGGTCACACAGAATCACAGAATTGTTGGGGTCGGAAGGGATGTCTGGGGATCACCTAGTCCAACCCACCTGCTAAAGCAGGTTCACCCAGAGCAGATCACACAGGTGTCCAGGAGGGTTCTGAATGTCTCCAGAGAAGGAGACTCCACAACCTCTCTGGGCAGCCTGTTCAGTGCTCTGGCACCATCAAAGTAAAGAAGTTTCTCCTCATATCCAGATGGAACCTCCTGTGCTTCAGTCTGTGCCCATTTCCCCTCATCCTGTCATNAGAAAGCAGGCAAAAAATCATTGCGGGCAAAAGATACCCTGCTTTTCAATCCGTTGTACATATTTGTGTATTCGCTGGAAAAGCACATTTGATTTTTATTTTTGCCGTATGTCCTCCAAGGGGCAGCTGTAAGAGCAAATCTGCCTCTTGCTCACCCTCCCCTTGCCAACATATGTCCTCAAGTCCAACTCTAGTCCCTCTTACTTTCTTTCCTGTAGTGACAGTAGCCTGGCCCTACACGTAACCTTGAGGGGCAAAATTGGGGTTTGCCTTTATGGCTACCAAGTCTTGAACCAACACAGAGGATGATTATCATCATCGTAGATGTGAGGTTACAAATATGAGCAACAANCACTCCAGGCCCCTAATCATCTTTGTAACCTGCCGCTGGACTCCCTCCAGTCATTCCTTGTCCTTCTTAAACTGGGAAGCCCAGAACTGGACACAATATGATTATCATCATCGTAGACATGAGGTTACAAATATGAGCAACAAACTATGAAAAAGGACAGTGAGTGGTGGTGGGAGGAAACTGCTAAAGACGTTGTGAACGTAGACTCAGACATTTCTAAATATAAGCAGTAAGAACACCACTTGCTTAAGGTTTTCTTTAGCATTCTGTGTTTTGAAGGAGAGGTGTAATTAACTGCAATCAACTTATATTTTTCGGTTTCCCTTTAAAAGCAATCACCTCTATGGGGAGACTGTTTCAGTTATACAATTCATGTTTTAATTATTTTACATGGAACTGCATGCAAAGACAATTATGCAGTTTAATGTAAAAATTTTGCTTAGCATACCAATAAAAAAAGATCACCTTAAAAAAACCTGTGCGTTGTAAACAGGCAGAAACCGTCTTACTTAAACTACAGACCAAAAAAATCCCCAAAACAGCAGAAATAAGAATACTGTTCATTTTTTTTAATTTAAGTATTGCTGCTTTAAAGGGAAAAGAGTCCTTATTTGAATTCTGTTCTGAATGCCTTTAAGAAAAGTAATTCTGTATTTAAAGGAATAAAGACCTTCCTAAAGATATTTATACCTCTCTTATGACCTGTTCTTGGCAAGCTTTATTGGCACTTGTACTACTCCTGAAATACCTAGTATTTTGCTAGTTTTAGTCAGTACAAGAAACAATGTGCTTGCCTTTGTTTTTACATTTATCTAGACAGGTGTAAATGATGTGTATGGTACAGAAGTAGAGAATCAGAACGCACATCTTTCCCCCTTCAAGGTCCAATTTAATTCTTACACAAGACAATGTGTTGCTTTTTTGTGCAGAGGACCTATTTTGGAAATGAAGCAGAAAAGAGTGCTTTGAGGACTCAAGACAGTAGTTCCTGCTTCAAGAGCTAGTCACAAACTGGAAAAGCAGAAAAAAATACAGAAGAAGCAAACATAAGAGCCCTATCTAGCAAAATGCTTTAAAATGTGTATGTACACACTATTTTCTATTCACTCTAGGTTCTTGCTAATTAAAACTCACACAAACATCATGATAAGTTGGTATTCAGCAATAGCTAAGATGCCCAGAAATACTCTTTAAGCCCTTTTTCTCTATTTTAAACCCGCTTGACACTGCACATGAGCTTTTGCTCTGTAAACTGCCATAGTAACAGGTGAGATCCAAATACAAATAAAAAACTACATATTCACCCAAGAGCCAAAAAGGGGGGTTTGGTTTCAGTAACTGGAAATTAAACCACAGTAAGAGGATGAAGGGATCACTAGGCTAAATTAGCTGTTCTACCTTTTCCTAAAATAATTGTAAAAAAAGGCAGAATCAAGCAAAACAGCATTGCCCAGTAAGCCTGACACCATCTTCAAACTTTTTGCACTTTGCATACAGTTTTAAGGAGTAAGATAATCGTATTCCACCCTGGAACAATGCCTTTTATCTAATTTTAAATCTTTGAATACTATGAACTACATTACTGAAAAAAAACCCAACCCAAACCAACCAACCAAACATAAAGAAACCTAAAACAAAAAACAAACAAAATAATTTTATTCTGACAAGTTATAATTTATTCTCACAAGTAGTGAAGTCTGCTACTTGCTGAGGTGGGCATTTTAAGTGCCTCCTTATACCCTTCTTTAATTAAGGATTTGCAAATATGAAAGGGCACTGGCAATTCACTTCCCATTACTTTTGTTGAGGATGACCTGGAGCTAGATTTATATGGGGCCTAAGAAGATAATCCATTCCTTTAACTTCGCAAGGGAGAGGGATAAAAAAAATTACAATCTTTCACCTGAGGCACCTTCCACCATGGAGCTACATCTCCATATGACTCTGAACATATTTTTCAAGCATATTTGTGTTACACTGCCTTTAAGACTACAGTAAGGTGCTGGTCACTGAGGTCATTTTCCACCTTACTGTGAAAGCCCTGACTGAATTGGGCTTCCGAGCACAAGAAGAAAGTCTTGAACAGCTTCAGAGGTGCCTCGACTACCCCCTAAATCATTTGTGTGTCATTAGCTGCCCATGGGAAGGGAGGGGACTGGACTTGGCACACCAGTGATACGTTCCAAATAGTGAGACTCATCCTGCTGTTTATGGATTGGAAGAAGGCTGTTAATCCAAAACCACAACAGTCCAACTTAACAGTTTACCATCTATAGACTGACGGGGAAATAAGGAACTATTCAGATCAGTGCTGAAAAGTCTTACTCAATCCATTGCATTCGTAGTATCTTACTCCCTCCTTGCTTTTAAGGTTGTGAGGAATTTGGAGCAAGTATTTTGTCTCCTCATTTGCAGATCACTTTAGGTTGTGTTGGATGCTTTGCAGAAAAACAGCTACACCAGACTGATCATGTCTATTTGCATGTTTTTCACCCTTACGTAAAACAAACTGAAGAGCAAGCAAAAAGTCTGAATTTAAAACTAAGGAGAAACTAGTGCTGAAAGCATTCAGCTGGTTCCAATTGGAAGATGGATTTTGGGTCGGAGTACCAATTACCAGTCTTGCAGATATCAGATGAAGGACTCATTAGAGGAGTCTATGGGAACACTTGCTATGGAGATCTTGCTTTACCAAGTTACATCTTCTGGGGTAGCTTATCAGAGGACATGCATCTGCTATGTAAATCATCTCTTCTAAGAAGACCTTTCACAGATAAAGACAATTAAATTTAAAAACTGGCTATAAACTTTGGAAAAGATTATAATCAACCTTTTCAAAGACCTAATTGTACAGACACAGTTCATAAGGAAAACACAGACCTTAGTTAAGGCAATTTAAGGTTGTTGCCACTGGAAGATGGATCTGAGAGAACAGAGAACCAGGAAAAGCTTAATTTATCTTTCTCTTAGCCAAGTCCAGAAGATTGAAGACAAGACCAACCCTTTTAAAAGCACAGTCCAGGTTGATGTGATGTTACTCCTGTTTAGCAGACAGAACTTATCCACTGTGCTTTCAGCTTAGAAACAGCACCCCTTTTTACATAAATCAGTTTAAGCTATTGCAATAGATACCAAATCACTTACCCTAAAGAAGCAAAACAAAATATTTTAAAAATTTGAAGACAATTTAATGGAGCAGTCTGAGCCAAAAAAATGTAATCTTTGAATCAGGCTGGAGCTCAAACTCATCCTGATTAAGCTCTTCAGTGCATTTTTTAGCTGGTGTTTTACTTGGAACTGATACTCGCATATGTATATCCGTAGTCAAATATAGCTAAGGACTTAATGAGCCACATGCTATCCTTATTCCATTCAAAGTTAAGAAAACAGAGATCATACACTTCCATGCAAAAAGTATCACTGTAGCAGGAGAACATGTGCAAAATTAGGAAAGTCTAAACAATTAATCAGTGCATGGTTAAATGCTACCTCAAATTATGACTTTTACGTATATAAACAAGCCCCTTAGAACAACTTAGACAACAAATATAAATGGAAATCAAGAAACGGAAAAAGTCAGCTTTTTGAAAAAGCATTGCCCCTGCCACACTGCCACTACATTACTTTTTTTTTTTTATTGTGCTGCCAAATACATAGTAGGGTAAAAGGAACATAAGGAAACAAACATTATTGGGAGAAATAAGAATTGGATTCTTCTCAATTTGGTAGGTTTAAGTCAGCCTTAAATTTATACTAAGGTTTTGCCTATTTAATATTATTTTTAAAAATAAAAATCTAAAAGTCTTCCAACTCATCTAGGTTTTTCTCTTCCATCTTAATTTAACAGTTTGGTCATGGACTGATGCAGAGTGCCATATGATAAAGCTTGGACACCCTGCGTCCCAGGAAGAGCGAACACAGCATTAGCAGCCTCTTTTGTTTATAGGCTGAAAGCACACGGGTACTACAGGGAGTTTCCTTCATGAACAAGACAATTAAGATTGAAATCCGAGAGCTAAACACCCTGCACAGAAGCCAAGCACAAGGGATTTTTTCCTGGCATCCTTAGGAATAGCATCTTCTAACCTAAGCTCTCAAGTGCTAGAAAAGTCATTTGCTGGCTTTTCCTGCAGCTTTGACACTCGGAGCCCCTTGTAATGGCAACGCTGCTTTGCAGAGCTGGGTCTGCTCCCTGGCAGTGGGGCTGGTGTCCTGACATACTGCATCACTTCTGCTGACTTCAGGAGGGGACAGAGATGAAGTCATTTATCCAGCTAAAAAATGTATAATCCATCCGCTTAAATGCAACTCGTGTTTAAGAAACAGAGGAGCCACCCCATGACTTCAGGAAAACTAAAGTGATATGCTTAGAAGACGCTGAATACCAACCACAACAGCGTTTCTTAACACTAAGTGCAAGAAGACTTCAGAGCTAGCTCAGCCGTCAAGGTGAGGAACTGGTCTCAGTAACAGACTTTCTGTTTCTGTAGGAAACAAAAAGTGGCTGATTTGAATTCTGGCACTGGAACAATTCACAGCTCGTAAGACAGCTGCTGAAAAGCACACCATGAAAATAAGTTCAAAATTGGCATAACAGAGGAGGAAGTTTCACCAATCTTCTTGATAAAAATTTGTATCTGGTTACTGAATGAATACATAAGCTTACCTTCCTGTAATTCACTTATTTATATGCACAGAAGTGGTTTTCTATCTGCCTACAAGATGACCCATGAAAAGTGCAAATTGAGAAGACTGGGTTTCAGTGAATGTCATAAGCCGGCAGGAGTTTATGGAGCAGGAAGCAAAGCTCCAGCCAGACAAGTTTTTTTTTCCCCTTTCCCACTCATAGCCTTACAAAACAAAAACTTCATCCAAGAATAAAGATTTTTTTTTTTTTTTTTAATCACAAACACAGCTTAATCTTGGCTAAATTTAAGTACATGACTACACATAACATAAGTCATATAAGCATTTCCTCTGACAAGCTAACTCTTTCTTTCTCTGTTACTGCTCTTTTCATTCCAAAATTACATTTAGGATATTAAAACAAAAAGGAGGGACTGATTTTAATATTGCTTGCAAACACATTCTGTCCAAATGCTATTGCATTAACCAGAAAAGTCTGTATTACTCTCACAGGACTGAATTTTGACCTAGCAGTGCTGCTCTCTTTTTGCTGTATGCTTTAAAATAACATCTAACTGTGAAGGAAAGAACTGTCAGACATACATGTCAGTCAGTTATTAGCTTTAATGTTAGACAGCAGAGGAATTACTAGAAGAGTTGACTTAAATTACTGTGGAAACACCAGTGGTTCCTGCTTGCTTTCCTAACTGATGAAACTGAACTGGTCCTATAAAACACAGAAGCCAAAGCAAAAGCAACTAATTCAGAAACACAGGAAAAAAAATAAACCGACTCTTCAAACAAAATTTCATCCTAACACATGACTAATAGCAATATCATTCCCAATTAAATAGTTCATCAGAAAACAAGGAAACCAAACAAGCATGCATATGTGAATGGAAAGATTTTTTTTTTCAATGCTTACACATGTATTATACTGAAGATTTTTTTCTAGCATCCAAAATCTAAATATATATTTGGTAACAGACCCTAGCACAGAGTACACAAATATTACACCTAAAACGGACCATCAAGTTACAGCTCTAAGTACCAAACTCCTTTGGAGGATAGGAAGTTAGTCCTACCTATAAAGCTGCAGCTACATGTAAAATTAAAGGCTGTGCCCAGCTGCTAAAAAAGAAAAAAAAGGAAACACTTATTTACTAGCCAAATCTACGAAAAATAAGACTATTTGGGAGGGAAGAAGGGAGGTTGGCCTCTGAATGTAAAAACAAACAAACGAACAAAACAAAAATAAATTGGTGGCCACAGTGAAAAAAGTAATTTCATCTTAAAATGAAAATGTTTCAGCATGTCCTCAAACTTTCATTTTGCAAATGAAAAAATAAAATATTCAGATCCATTTCTAAACAAAAAGCATTTTCACAATAAAATTTAATTATTCTGTTTCGCAAATGATAAACATTTCAAACTACAAAGCGGTTTTAAACCTGCACATGTTTCAATACTCCAAGATTCAGGAAGTGGCATCAAAACTGTATGCTTAGCTGAATTTTTCCAGAGGATTACTACTTGCCGAGCAAGTTCAATGCAGCTGTTATGTCAAGCCATATGCTACAACAGATTTCCTCTATTTATCACTCCATATTTCCTCCTAAACTTAGGTTCAACCAAAGTAAAAACAAAACCAAAAAACGAACAAAAACCCAAATACAACAATAATTTATGTGGTATATTAAAAAGCAAATGATGAAATTGGTTTCATCACCATATAAATCAAAATAACCTGAATGAACTTTCCATAGAAGTTGCCACTCACTGATTGTACACAGGAAAAATAGTTATTTGCCATTTAGACTTGGAAGCTGATGTGGTTCATACATGGGAGCGATCCCAGTGCCAGAGAGAAAAGGAGAGCAGAAAGGCACCACCTTGGGTTGTGGGCTGGGGCTGAGTGTGGTAAATTCACGACAAGTGGTTGGGAATTTGCTTGAGAAGGAGACAGGCTGTGATGGGAAAACGGATGAACCCATCCCCGAGTAGACCCCTAAGAGAGAGGAGAGAGGGAGCCCCTGCCAGAGGCATCGCACTGCTCTCAGCCCAGACCTTGGCACCCCGGTGACTTGTTCTGGCTCCCCCCTGTTCACATCCAGGTAAACACGCACATGCCAACCCGAGGAAAGTTTTCTATCACTGTTTTATCAGTACGTTCCCTTTTACCTGTAACGATACTTTGAAAGTAACAGCTTACACAATAAATCGGTGCCCCAGCCTGTTGCTAAGAAAGCAGGGCAGATGATTTTAGAAAGCATCTATTTTAAAATCTCTCCTTATTTAAGTGTGAGCAGCAGGGGGTAAAGTAGTTAATCTGACAATTCACAAAAAAGTTGAGAATGACTCTTCATGAATACAACAAATCCTATCAGTTGATTTTCCCATTTTCAGAGACAAAATACTGACAACATATTGAGAAAGGGACAAAGATTGCTTCATAATTAGACAGTAAATTCTAATAGATTTTGTATAAAATGATTCAGTTGAACTGTCAATACTGCTTGCATAAGTGTTATCTGATAAGACAGCATTATCTCTGAAGCAAAATTACACAATTTATTAAATTACTTTTAGATTTGCCATTATACATGAGCTATAAATAGGATGTGTTTTGAATGGCTCTAGAATTTCTTGAAGATGCCATAGCCTGTAAGTTGGAAACTAGTTTCCCAATAACTTACGGGTGTAAGCTGTACAGTCATTTAGTTTCCTGGTTTGCAAGGAAAATGGCTACGAAGATATGGTGTCTCAGTAACTGATTGCACAGTGGGTTCACAGGAAGACTTTATAAAATCTCAATTAATTCCTGCTCTCAATTTGTTTGGAAATTACTTCCACATTTCTAGAAATGATGACAACATTTTCTGTAGATGATTCTAAAATTTAAACTTTGCCAGACTGTAGAATCGTACTATAAATTACAAGAGTGTTCCTCCTTCCATGGCTGTACCTTGTCATGGCACATCCACTGACTGTGGAATGTTAGTTCATTAGTCTGGAGAAGTACAAATAGATATTTAAAATATTTTCTAAAAATTATGGTGATGCAATAGCGATTTTTGAAGACTCTCTGTAGAACCTTAAAGTAATTCATTACCAGAGTGGAAAAGCATAGTAGTCCTGTAGCCCACTAACCAGGCCATTGCCCTTGTTAGGAACAGGCCAGAGGGTTTGTACCACCTTGGTGTGACCTCTGAAGTTCAGCTGCTTGGAGTTGAGTTGGGGCACTTGGAACTTCACCTTGATTAACAACCTCTTCTGCAGACCAAGCCGTTTCATCTGTTTTGCTTTTCCTTAGCTTTGCATAATGGTGTGGCACAACCTTAACGTTATCGAGGTAGCAGTAACAAATAGTTTTTCTGCATTCAAGGATTCTTTGGTTTCCTTTTTTTCCCTGTAAGATTTTAAATGTAACAGCAAGAAACCACAAACTATTCTATGCAATGTTTGAGCTGTGAGATAAAATGCACATTTTTACTGCAACTTGGGACTTGCAGGAGATTTGATGGAGTTTGGTATTTTATATGAAATTGTCACTGGCTCACAAAACTCAGGGCAGAGGTTGAAGAATACTTTGGTTAAAAGTATCTCAAGCAACTGGAGGGAGTCAAACTACTATGTCACCTTTGGGAATTGAAAAGGCTTTTGTACTTGAAGAAAGAAATACTGAATAAACTCTAATAGGTAATTCCTCGTTCAGGCACTGGCTTCAATCCAGCATAAACAGATACAATTTTTCAGCACATGAATAATTTTATTAACGTTGAAAACAACTTTTATTTAAAACACCTAATTAGAAGTAAATTAGTACAAAAGATTTAATCAAGTTTTAAAATTGTGGTAGGATATTGCACTTACAATTACATCTATTTAAACAAAAAGTAGGAAAGATTTATTAGAGCTAGTAATCTTCAGATCTCCCTTTTGAATGAAAAGCATTTAAAACATACAAGCAAATTTCAGTGCCTAAGCAAGTAGATTTGAAAATCGTGAATTGTAGCCTAAATCTAATATTTGAAAAATAATTAAGCTTAAAGTCGGTAATTCACCAGCCTCTGTGCTTGGTAAGTTCCTCGAAGCACTTGTTTAAAGTTATTACAGGGAATTTGCCTGTCTGCAGAGGAGAAATTAAGAAATGAATGGATGTCTTTTCTTGCCAAAAATCAACACAAGTACTTCTGAAAGCTGTGTTTTGTGCTAGCAGCTATCTATCTCCATGTTTAACCTTCCTAATTTCCTTGACTTAACAGAACAAAGTGATTGGATGTTGGAGGTGGACGAGAAGCTAATTCACAGGGCTGCATCTTAAGAGGCATTTGTATACTTTCTGCATTTATCCCATTTCTCCATCTTCTTTAACTACAGAGAGTTACGTGCCCCAAATGATATTTGGCAGTCTTATTCTTTTAGCTAAGCACATCTTGAATCAAATTTACGTCAACCTTGTAGCAGCAGTATTACCATGGTTACACCATCATGACAATTTAAGCACAAAGATAGCTCTTCGTATTGTCTGCTTGAAAAATTTGTGATATGCAGGATAGGTATCCAAACCTCAACCATATCATATCTTCACAACCTAATTTTCAGTTAACGTAATGCCAAAATCCTCTCCTCGGTTCCAAAAGCAACTCACTTTACTCATTTGTCTTCCTACCTATCTTTTTACACCAAATATCAAAAGCTGCTAATTAATTAGACCTTTCACTGGCCAGGCTTCCTTATTCTTGCGTTGCTCTATTATAAAACTTGAATATAATTAATACATGGGATACTTAATATAATCAACACTGGCATGATATCAAATCTAAACCTGAAAAAAACCCCGAAGTGATATAATAGAGATCTTAAGAATTATATCATTCTTAAATACTATAAGAACGCAACTCATGGAATAATTTGATTCTTCTTTAATTAAGCCAGTGGGAAAGTCATCCCAGAGTGGGATAAAACAGCCTTTACTCATTTTCAGATCAACTTTCCAAAGAGCAATAGGGTTACAAATAGTTGCCACCTCGAAAGGAAAAGTTTATATCACAATAAAATTTCGCATTTTCTGTTTACGCACTCCAGTAACCAAGATAATGTCAAGGGCACTTTTACAGAAAATTATTAAATTGATAAACTGCTTCAAGATCCTAAGTACCAAAAAGTCATCCCTTTTGCCATAATATTGTTAAATATGATTTACTATACAAAAAAATCACAAGTGTAATACCTTACAAAGACCAATTAGAAATAATATTGCAAATAGGAAACAGCTACACGTGTGTGATTTTGATTTTGGGAACCCTCAACAAAAGAATTGTTGTTGGGCTAGGAACTTAAAAATTCTAAAGAACGGGACACAGTTACCTAAAATAAAATCTTCCACTGAAGTAAGCCAAAGGGTCCATTTAAATAGAAAACTCCCTTAAACCTGCTTTAAACAATCACTGCTGGCTCACTAACTTGCAATTACACTGATTAGCAAAGACTGAAAGGGACCTTCTGGAGTGTCTTGACCAACCTGCCAACAATCTATGCACATACTAATAAGCAGTTTGCAATCAAAAGAAGGTTTAAACTGCAGCATTTACCTCAAACCAGACAGATATAAGGAGGACAACATATGATTGCTTTCAGTAACACTGACGGACTATCAATAAGGTTATAAATACCTCATTATAAACATGTGGCATTTACTAAAAATGGAATGGAAATGTAAAAAATCTACTTAATAATGTTGCGTAACATGGGGTGACAACAGAGGACTAACCAAGCCAAAACACAAACACTAACGAATACTGGAATCCAAAAGCTGGGAAGTAAATGAAAATTTTTTCCTGTCCAACCTGACCATGGGCCAAATACTTTTGGACAACTAGTGCTTCTTCGAAAGGAACATCATGTACAAAATGCCTTATAATTTTTTGCAGGAACAGAATATATGGTTTTTGATTCAGTGAATAAAAACGTGAATGAAATATACAGACTCCGCATTTATCTATCTACATATAGTATAAATGTATAGTGTTGGTTTGTGTTTTTTATTTTTTAGGGCTGGTAAATCTGATATTTTTCATAATTTATATATTTACAGTAGACAATAATGGAATCTCTGACACTTTAATGTTAACCAAAAGAAGCAGCAGGCTGGCTGCCAGCACAGAAAAAAAAACCCCACCAATTTCCCCTGTCATTATTTCTAGCTATATTTCTTTACCATCATATGCTTTCTAAAAGTGGATCATCCACTTTTACCTTTCAATCATATACGGTATATACAGTTTGAAAACAGGCGATACAGTCATTTAAGAGGCCTCTTTAAACACTGTTATTTCTAATTCAGCTAGCTTACTGTTCATAGGCAGAAACTGTGTTTCTAGTTGGGATG
The DNA here is from genome assembly GCA_013399365.1 of Pampusana beccarii. Lineage (NCBI taxonomy): Eukaryota > Metazoa > Chordata > Aves > Columbiformes > Columbidae > Pampusana > Pampusana beccarii. The sequence goes on from VWYH01002219.1 coordinate 234,613, forward strand.
GATTTTGTTTGTCAAAATGAAAAGAACAGCAGTTTAAATCACTTTGTCTGAGACAGGTATCCAGTTATCAGATGGAGCTGATGGAATAAGGAGGCAGCGTAGGCTGAATCTAGAAACGGCTGCTTGACCTCACCTACACGAGGTATCAATGGGATTCCTGTGTTATTCCTGCTAAGACTTCCCATTCTTCATGTCATTTTTTTCTCCCCGATAGTAAAATAAATAGAAAGAATGCTAAAACTAGATTTTGTGGAAGGGTTCATAATTAACTTTAACTCAAGAAAGGCAAGGGAATCACAAATCAGCTATTTTTCATTATTAACAAGCAAAAACGTTTTTTCTACCATCTGCAGGATCTGTGTGAATTTTGTACTGTTGTTCCTGTCTATTTATATTTATTAGGAAAGTGCTAACATTTAATTATTTTAAAATAGAAGGGTTTTATTTTTTGCTATTAACAGGAGCTACTGTGGAAACTAGTAGCAGAATGTTGGAGTGAAAAGATGGCTAAATTAAGTATGGTGCATCCAGCTTATACTGACTTCTTCATTTACAGACCTACCTAAAACTAGATACTGTAATTTGGGTTCTCCTTGACTCTATGGAAATCACAAGAGGCTGTAGGTCATGCTGAAATCTCTATTTCTATCAGAGGTTTTAACTTCCATGTAAATGTATGTATTCAGTTTGTACAGGTTCTTCTCGTAAAAAAGTTATTGCAGAAGTGTTTCTCGAAGAGTATCTTTCAATATTTGAGGAGGTATTTCCTGGGTATTAGCAAAATTTAATTTTATAACAGGCAGGAAGCAAACTTCCCTCATGGCTTCTACATGGGAGCCTCCACCAAAACCATTTGTTCCACCTAAGAAAGTCTTGAAGCTGTATCACTTTGCAATAAGGTTCAGTTTGCCCAATCCAAAAAATTGAGCATGGTAAGGTTTTCTAATATTAGCCTGAGTCCTCTGCTACCAAATAAGAGAATGATGAGATAAAGGAAGAAGTGAAAAACTCAGTTTTGGAGAGATTATGGCAGAAAGAAATCTCTGGAAAAGAGGAAAAGCCACAGATGGTGCTGAAGGCAATCCTAACAAGCAAAGAGCTACTGGGATAGAAAGCTGGTCTGCAGGTTTAAATACCCTACCAAAACCAGTCTTGAGATAGCTGGAAATTGAAATTATAATCTCCTTAGAGAGAAGCAACAAGAAGGCAGAAAATGTGCATGTTTGCGGAAGGAACTAACATCATGACTTCTGCGCTGGTGTGTATGTACTTCATGGTACTTGGGGCAAGCAATGAATGCTTCGCTGCTATTCTGAGAAACTGAGCTGCTAAAAACCTCTCCTGCCTGTATTTCTTCCCTCACAGCTAAATGCCTACTCAGCGTGATTCACACCTTGGCCCTGGCCAGATTTCTGGACAGGTCATTCAGACTTGACAGGCTCAGTTCCCCATCCATATAACCAAGAAAATGACACGTGCCCATCTAAGAGAAGCGCTCTGAGGACAAATGCTGGAGGAGTATTTAGGGGCAGTGATGACAGTGCCTATATAAATTCCTAAGGTGGGAACTTTGTGCCCTCTCTAAAAGCAATGAACAAGAACAGCTTTTGCGTAGACAGGATGCACAATGAACATGAGATGGAAACGCTCAAGGTAAGTTTGCTTCTAAACCTCACATTTGCTATTATTTTCTCTGTGCTTCCTTCAGGCTATTGTGGCACTAATGAAATAATTACCTTCCTGCCACCTCAACTCAGGAAGGCTGATGGGAAGGAGCAGGAACCTCTTTTATTTTTGCTTGTGCCCACCACTAAGACAGTTTTTTCCATTCTTGAGGCAGCTGCTGCAGGAGCTGTCTTTCCTTCTCCAGAAAGGACGGTGGGAAGAAATTTAACTGGGGCAGCTGTCACACTACAACACTTTACAAAAAAGCAAAAGAGAACCGATTCAGACGCGCAATTCCTGCCTGTTTTGTGAGAGATGCAAGATGAGAGGTGCAGCTATGAGCGTTGCTTTGGAAAGGAGCTTTGTAGAACACTACCACTACCGGGTTTGCATTTTCAAAGCAAGGGCTAGTGATTTGCATTCTGAAAGTGGCCAGGGAAAGCAGTGGCCATCTGGGACGCACTGGCTATTAAAAACAACAGAAACCAAAATCAGGCCCAGGAATAAAACCTTGAAATACCACTGACTTTGCCTCCCACTGATGGTCAGTACCTACTCTTCTCGGCAGGAAGAGTTTGAGGGCATGCTTGCACACACTTCCTTTCTTTCTGTGGGAATTCAAGAAAATTTAACAACATACTGTGCAATTGAAGAGATGGAAACTGTAGCCTAGTATCTTTTCTTTAAATGACCTAATGACATTATGTGTTCTATCTACAGGCAGCATGGGAAGCGTCACTGCAACTGCTGAGCTGTACTGCTGATCTTCATTAGCAGTTTGCCACTTACTACTCAGAATCGATAGGCAGAATGTTCCCTGGAGCCAGGGCACAGACAACATAACGAAGACACAAACAAGTATGTTGAATCCAAAGCGGTGGTTACACTTTATTAGATCTGTCACTAACTCTGTCACTCTGCAGGAGGCACCATCCGAGCTCCTGTAACCCGGTATCTCTGCCCCATTAATCCTGCCTAACAAGGACAAGGTGATAGGTGTTGTGACTAAGGAACAAAATTAAGTATATGATAAAAATCTATAAAGAAGGGAGGGAAAGGAGGGAGGGAAAGGAGGGAGGGAAAGGAGGGAGGGAAAGGAGGGAGGGAAAGGAGGGAGGGAAAGGAGGGAGGGAGGGAGGGAGGGAGGGAAGGAAGGAAGGAAGGAAGGAACCTGGAGTCAACCAAAGGATGATAATCTTATCAATAGTATCCTAAATGAGGCCTGACTCACAAGGATAAATCATATCTGCAGAAGCATAGATCGTTGTGTCTACTCTGCTGTTTCTATGATAGAAATTAGAACTTTTCTTACGTATTTTAGTAGGAAAATCGTAACGGAAGTATGGGCACTGTAAAACAGGGTAATGAAAAGATCTTAAGATTTTTTATTTGTTACATTAAATCAATCACCACATTGATGTCAGCAATCAAAAAGAACTAAATCATAAAGTGAAAAATAAAAAAACCCAACATCTAGCTTATGTTTTGCATTTTAAACAGGATAGCTTAGGTTCAAGTGGAAAAAAATCTCTGAACATTTCAGATCAGTGCTGTTTGACAGCATTTCTGTATTTCTGAAAACAAACCAACAACAACAACAAAAAAACAACCAAAAAACAACCAACCAACCAACAAAACAATCTCCAATTTAATAAGGGAAAATGTCCAAAAAAATCTTTAAAAGGTCAGATTCCACTATATCAAGAAAACAAACAGACTCTACCACTATCTGCATGGTGTGTCTAACATACATCATATAGCATGCTACCAAATTCCAGAAAAAAATGCTTCAGAAGATCATACTGTCCATCTCTCCTAAATGGTTTTTTTTAGTTTTGTATTGGAACCACAAGAATGGTGTAAAAAAAAAAAAAAAAAAAANAAAAAAAAAAAAAGAAGAAAGGAAGGAGCAAATCCTCCTTGCCACTATATGAGATATAAAAGAAATTAATAACAGCTTCTAAGAAAATTCAGTAAAATTCAAATCCTGCATATGCAGTCCTACACTAGACAGGAGGGAGAGCAGAGGATTCCTACCACATCTGTGCATGAAGCACATCTTCTGCAAGAGCATTCACGGCTAACCAAGAACAAAGTGACCAGCAACCACAAGCATAAACCGTGTCTATATCTGTAAAATGTCTGCACGATACTGAATAAAGCTATTCATATACTATATATATCCCAAGTGTTTTGTTACAGCAAAGAAGATGGTGATAAAAAAGTTACTGATGGAGCAAGTGACATGCAGCACAGAACTGTGCTTGCAGGGCCTATATAGCGTTTGAACAAAAAATACTGGAAGATTCAAACCTGTGACCAGTTCTCTGATTTCCAAATCTGTAGTCTTGCGGAGTAACCGTACTAATGCTGGGATCCCACCACAGTTTTTCAGAGCAATTTTGTTGTCATCATTTGCCTTCCCATATACCAAGTTTCTCAAAGCTCCACAGGCACTACGGTGGACTTCTGTCATCCGATGGTCCAATAGGTCCACCAGTAACTGTATTCCGCCTTGTCTTCTTATCTGAAACAGGGCAAAGTGATAATCACAAAATTAGGGAACGAACACCAGTATTATATATGCTATCCAATTTAATTAGGCTGTGGCTTATGCAGGTACGTTCCAGCAAAGGTTTGCTGGTGGACCCACAAAGCTGCTATGTTACACTGCTTTGATTCCTTGCATTATTTTTTCAGTGGCAACACAACTGTACAATGACAAGCCTGAACTTCTGTAAAAGCAACCAAAAGTTAGTCAAGAATGTTGCCTCATCAAGTTTTCTACAAGGTTCAGCAAGGTTTGCCTTGGCAAGGGTTTCTCCTGTGCTGGAGAAACATCATCTGCTTTGGACTGTGACACATCACAAGCTATAGGAAAAAACACAAGACTACAGCAAACAAACAAAAAAAAGCACTTAATGTCAGAAAGTTTTTAGGAGTATCTCCTTGTACATTTAATTATTGTGAATGTGAGCAGCTACTGTAGTCTTTCTAAGGATGTTACATTAATAAAATTGGGAAAAGCAACGATGAAAGGAAAAGGAAGAGGTCTGCACAAACATGAAGACAAAGATGATGGATAAACCATGGAAAGCTTGGACTTGGGAGGACTGAGGGAGACCCTTAGGTGATGCAGGAAGTCTTATTCATCCCTAAGCTGGCCTACAAAACAAATTTCTAATGCAATATCTTATATAAAATATAATCCTAGAAAAAGCATAAAAATGTTTGAGGCAAATGATCAAGATGGTCAAGAGTACCAAGAACAATTTATTGAAACATCTGTTTGCAACAAATCCATCTTTATTGTTCTCTGTCACTATTTGCTACTCCAACAGTAACTAGTCTTCAATCTAATTTTAAGAAACTAGACTGATTCATAACTAAGGAGTGTTATGCTTTAGCTTCAAGTAAGTTATATAGACATTTCTGTCAAAATGTTTCTTCACGTGTTGTTGGCTAAGGTGCAAAGCAAACCAGGCAGTTCAGCTGGCCATTTTACCACCTCCAGTAATTTTTGCCTAAGACAGTAAAACAGACAATTACGAAGTGTTTTCAAAACTGCAGGGAAAGGTGAAACATTAATTTTGGAATCAAACTTTATGATGAAAAAGTTTTGAAATCTTTGTGAAGTTGTTCTTGCATGGGCACGCGTTCTTGGGGCTCTTTGCACTGGAGAGGCTTGGGAGTAGGCAATATTTAAACAAAGCACACTAAAATTTACTAGAAATTCATGGTCTATCTACTCGCTTCAAAATATTTACGTACAACCGATGTATGGTGTTTCATGAATCCAACACAAGCTTCAACAAGGCCAAGTGTCGGGTCCTGCACTTGGGTCACAACAACCCCAGGCAGCGCTACAGGCTTGGGAAAGAGTGGCTGGAAAGTGCCTGGCAGAGAGGGATCTGGGGATGTTGATTGACAGTGGCTGAACATGAGCCAGCAGTGTGCCCAGGTGGCCAAAAAGGCCAACAGCATCCTGGCTTGTATCAGGAACAGTGTGGCCAGCAGGACTAGGGAAGTGATCGTCCCCTTGTACTCAGTGCTGGTGAGGCTGCACCTCGAATCCTGTGTTCAGTTTTGGGCCCCTCAGTACAGGAAAGACATCGAGGTAAGAGAGTGCAGAGGGGGGTGACAAAGCTGGTGAGGGGTCTGGAGCACAAGTCTTGTGAGGAGCGGCTGAGGGAACTGGGGCTGTTTGGCCTAGAGAAAAGGAGGCTGAGGGGAGACCTGATCGCTGTCTACAACTACCTGAAAGGAGGTTGTAGCATGGAGGGTGTTGGTCTCTTCTCCCAAGTAGCAAGTGATAGGACAAGAGGAAATGGCCTCAAGTTGCACCAGAGGAGGTTTAGATTGGATATTAGGAAAAAATTCTTCATGGAACGGGTTGTCAGGCATTGGAAGAGACTGCCCAGGGAAATGGTGGAGTCACCATTCCCAGAGGTATTCAAAAGATGCGTAGATGTGGCACTTGAGAATATGGTTTAGTGGTAGATTTGGCAGTGTTAGGTTTACGGTTGGACTTGATCTTAAAGGACTCTTCCAACCTAAATGATTCTATGATTCACTGCAAACAAAAACTGAAAAATTATTCAGCCTCTAAGGTTCTACAATCGAGGTATACAGAATTACTCACTGGTAAAATAGAAGTTGTCTCTTTCTTCTACCAGCTTACCTGGCATATTCCTGTTTTTGTAATAACAGCAAGACCCAGTAACAGAGTAATAGAGTTTTGTAGTTAAAAAGTGTATATACTGAGATACGACAGTATTAAATGAAAATGTTTCAATTTCTATAGAGTTAAAACACAGCTTTGGGCTAAACGCCAAAATGATAGCGTTTAAAGGTAAACTAACATATTTTCCCTTAGTCTTTATATCAGTATGTCATGTCTGTCGTTCTGAGCAATATGCAGGTCACCTGGTAGACCACAGCAGCCAGCACCACATGGAGAGTGCAGAGATGTGAATGGACATTGGTAAAATGTATCAACTGCAGGCAGGAAAATTCATTAATCTTTTTTGAGAGTCCATGCTACCGCTGCTCAGAGAAACTGTGACATCTTTCAGTTTAGAAACCAGAAAAACAGATCAAAGAGAAAAGGTATTGCAATACATCTCACCAGTCAAAACTTTATACGTATGAACAGAGCGATTTGCAATTAAATCACTTGCTACTTTTCAAGCCAGGAACAATTTATCTGGAAGAGTGAGGGATGAGGTTGGTTTGTTTGTTTGTTGGCTTGTTATTTGCAATCTATCACTATTTAATCTTCAGGTTAAAATATGTTTGCCTCCCCTACTATGATACCTTGGTTTCAAAACCAAGCACACTACCTGAAGAGCCACCTACATGACAAAGTAGGTGACATTTACTGAAACAGTCTAGGAAAAACAAAATTCTGCATCAGTTCTACAAAAGGTGAACCAACCACTGCGCTTCACACTTCAACCTCTGATAAGAAACAAGATCTGATAGAAGAAAGAACACAGTTAAAAAACACCCAAGTTGTACTGCTGTGATGAGTAATATCAGGAACGACAGAATGGAAACATGCCTGCTGATATTTTTAAAGCACAATATGCTGAATGAATATTTTAATTGCTTCACTGCTAAAAAAAAAGACTACTAATGAGAAGAACTATTAATTTTGCGGCAAAAATAATTCTGAGCACTACAAATACATCTGAGGACTCAAAGGGCTCTGCCTCTGTGCAGAGGGATGCTGTGCCTGTGCTGTTTTCCCACTCTCCCTGTGGGACACAGACAAGTGGCATCTCACATTCCTCAGCAGTTTCTCTTGTGGACACTATCAGGTGACAGATTTTGCTGTCTTCTGCTCATTTCTAAGGCAAAATGTGTGGTTTTGCCATGTTCAGCTGTTATTTCTGAGCTCCACCATCCCCTTTCAGTTATGGTATCTGATAGCACACCAGTATTCAGCTCATGCGGTTCTTCCTCTCCCAGAAACCTGAAGTCAGCAGCTGACTGAAGTGATTCAAAGACACTTTCTTAAAAGCAAGGGCATTAAATATTCATCTAAAATGCATTTCTGTCAGGAAAAAAAAAAAAAAAAGTATGGATAATACAACAGAAATGAAACAAATGTTATGTAACACTTTATCTAACTTGACAAAATTTCTTAAATTCTACTGAAGAAAGAACCTATTCTTACCTGGGAAAGATAAGACTTATTTTGTAAACTTTCTGTGAATTTCCAGGCTTAGATACTTGGCAAAGTGGCTGTGTCAGGAAGGCAGAGATGAAGCTGATTCCTCACAACTGGGAGCTCGGTTTCTGACGCTTTATCTGGGTTACATTCTTACTTTGTTTTTCTTTGGTTTTTATTCACCAGCCCGTTACTCAGCAGAAGTCTCACCTCATCTTTGTGTTTCCATCACATATCTATATAGCTGTTTAATACTAGATTCTCCATCAGGTTTAAGCGTGCCCGACAAATTGTGAGACTGTGATGCATATTACCAGAATCTATTTACATTCAAGGAAACTGAGGCAAAGGAAATGAAATTCTTTGTTCAAGTCCTTTATGGAGTTAGATCCACAGCCTGGAGGATAATTTTGACCTGGTGAGTCTCCTGGGGCAGATCTCAGCTGAGCTAAGTTGTCACTGCTCCAGTGAGTTCAACAGCAGCAGCGCTACCGCAAAAATGTCTTTGCCAAGAATACTGGGATGGGTGGATAAGCAGCAATTTTCACCAACAGGGCATCAAATCCCAGTCCCCCAAAGGACTTTCGATAGATACTTCCGTCTCTCTCCTTATTTTATGTGAAGAGAACATTTCTTAATGTAATATTTATTGACACATCAGTGGCTGCTGCAATGCTACATCTAGAAGAAAGAGAAAATAGAATACGCCGGAGTCTGCTTGCCTGCCGCAACCAAATTATCAGGATAGTACCAAGTTATCAGATGATAAGGGAAACCAAATCTGTTCTCGCACAGAGTTGTCCCAGAGTTGCCACTTCTGAAGTGAAAAAAATTACCTTCAACTCTCCTGCACAACTGAGTTCACCCAGTCATTTAATAAAGTTTACTCTTCAGTCAGAGTAGCTGATGAGCAGGTCAGGAGATCTGGGAAAGCGCTATCAGAGACCCTGTAGCTCTAGGGGACAGATACTGCTGAGACCAGGGCCTGAGGATCTGCTACTAGGCAGACCAAAGGTCTGAGTCAACTACCAGGGAGACCTCTGTGTGTCTGTGTGTGTGTGAGATGAGACCTGCCAGCAAGTTTTGAGCATGATTAGCTGGAGAGTAAGCACCATATATTATTGTTTGTGTTTGCGTGAGCATTGCTTTGTGTACCTGGGGTGCCTGTGCAGGCACTGTTACCATGTTTGTGTTGATCTGTTGCGTGACCTAGGCTTCTTTAACAGATACACCCCACAAAATGAATAGGGACGCTTTTATTTCTAAGATGATCTGTATCTGATTAATTTCTCATTCATTTGTTGTATTGATTTTGTAGATGTGTAATTTAGATTAGTATATACTACACTATGCTTGAAATTTTAACTGGGTTACGTGTACAGCCTTATACCATGTTTACTGGAGGACACAGAAAAAGAGAAATCAGGTCGCTTGTTAAACTAGTCTAAAGAAGTGCCCACCTTCTGATGCAACACCAGAACATGTCCTGCTCCATTTCCACATAGCAGTTAGAATTTGTCCCCAGTCACTCTGAAGACTACTAGCACTAATCCCATGGATGGGAGACGGTGGTTCATTCAGCATTCAAGCACTACTTTTACACAAAGGATATGGTGGAGTCAGTGGATCAAATACAGAGCTCCATTTAAAAAAAAATATCCAGAGACCTCTCCTGAGGAATATTTAACTCTCTTTGGGAATGATGGCTGGATCTACAGCTTCTGGTATCTTCTCTCCGCTTTGTATTACACTGGTTAAGTATAACCTTTACTCTGAGACTACTCTGGTCAAAGGATACTTTCTGTGCTCTAAAAAGAACTGACAGAAGGACAATTTAGGAACATGGGACTTCTCAGGAAAAACAAACAAAAAACATTTAAGTGTAGGTATTGTATGAAATATTGCAGCCTTCTTAATTTACCTTTTTTTTTTCTCCATGACAAATGAATGCCAAAGCTTGCACAAATTGCAACACAGCTTGAAACTGAATTATTGTCAGATGTAAACAGGAACAGCATTACAGTCCACGACCTTAATTGACAAAACATGCTACCTGTCACTGATTCAGCACAGAAGCCACACTGCTACTCCAGGCTCTCTGTTTAAAATCTAACAACTGGATGTGAAAACTCGACTGGCTTGCTTCCCTGGGGATGGGGAAGCTTTGCCGAAAAAGTGAGGGTAACTAGGACTGTCAGACTGAGCAGAATTCAGGCCTTGACTTACAACCAAAAGTATTATTTTGCCACATTTAGAAGGAGAGATAACTTCTCAAATGTAAAGAAAAAACCAAACAGGTCAGTGATCTTTCTTTGTATCAAGGTATCAGAAAACTGTCCCTGGAATCTGGCCACTGCTTACGGTTTTGCAAAAGCAGAAGCAAAGTCAAAGCAAAAAGATGCTAGCTGTTTTGACTGTTACTACTGTTTTGTACTCTATTTCGAAATAAAAACGATTCTGTTCCAGCAGCAAAGAACAGAACCAAAACCCTCTCTTTCAATTGCTGCATAATGGAAATTGCCTCTTCCGTCCCTTGGAAGGCTGTAAAAATCAGAGCTAGATACACAAAAAGGAAGATAAATGAAGCTTCAAACAGTTTAGGCAAAGATTGTTACATAATGAAGTATTGCAACACAGCCTAAAAATATTTCTGTAATAAAAACCAAAACGCGCTTCCTCTTCTATTTATACTCAGCAAGTGGCTATCTGATGTATTGTTCAGATTTTGCCAGCAGGTACAACTAGAACATGCTCTTCTGCATTTAACTTTTGACTACCCTGCCTTACAAACTAAAATATAATGGAAACAGAGAGGATTAAGAACAGGTGACAAAAATTGCTAAGAGACTGACAGAGTCATAAAGGTTGTTTTCAAAATAACACATTCCCCTCTTCCCAGTAAGACATTAAATGTGCCACCATTAACAGCTCCCCAGCCCTAATAGAAGAGTAATTAATGGTTAAATGCTCACTTCCTGCATTTTTCTTAATAATCACTTTTGAACAACTCTTCATCCAAAGGAGGTGAAGGAAATCTAACAACAATCAAGCCTTTTTAGGCATCATAGGTATTAATTGTCAGCTTAATTGTCATAACACACCACTCATTTCGTGACATTTCCATGCTTAAGAAAGCATGTTTCAATATATCAAAATGCAAGTGTTTAAACACATGGAATTATTTTTAACACCACTCTGTTACATCTGGAGCAGAACTGAAAAATAACTGCTAGCACAGGTGACAGTACGTATCCAGTGAACTCCAGACTGAAAGGACAATTCAATTTAAGACTGATTCTGGAAATTTTTAGTAACAATTGGTTTTAATGTTCTTAAATGCTGGTTTTCTAACTAGCAGAGTAAGTGCTTATTATTTCACACGCGAATGGATTCTGAGCAATTCTGTTGCACAGGCACAGGAAAGAGGAGCTACAAGTGAGCAGAACCAAATGGCAAAAGGCTTTTAAAGCAGTGGCGGGCAGTGTGGTGTTCCTGAGACCCTCTGACCACGGCCACCCTGCTCCTCTCACATCTGAGCAGACCGATGTGCCCACACAGCAACTTGACTGCACTGACCCCTTAGACACAGTATTCATAAGATTATTACACTGCTAGTTTTTTTTCCTGCAAGTCCAAATCCTCTCCATGAGACCTTGCTGTTAATTACATTTGCCTTGTTTACATCACTAAAATGGTTTTCATCTAAGAGAAAAAAAAAAAATAATCCCATGTGTTTTTTAGAGAACGGTTTGGAAGATGAACATTGCCAGCTAGTTTCAGAGGGCTGATTCCTAAAGGGAATCCCTTCTTGAAAAGAAGAAAATAAATCTCCATTAAAACAGAATATGGGAATAGTATTTAATATAATATATCTCTTAAGAGAAATGTACTGGTTCAAACTTCAATTCCTCTCCACTATTTCCTCTGATGTGCCTATGGAATGGCATGTAGACAATACAAAATCCATACATTGCAAACACACATAAGATTTATTACAGACAAATTTACCTGTAACATCATAGGGTAATTTAGTCTCATTAGCAAAGTAATTTGCTACAAGTTTAAAAAAGTACCAAGCAATTTTAGCTTAAAATGAAGTGGAATGTTATGCAAATTGCTGCATTAACTCCAAAGTCTAATTTGTTTAAGGAATCTAAATCAGAGTTTGGATCTAAGTCCCATTTAAGGATGGTTTCCTAGAACTATCATTAACAACTTGTTAGATCAGACACAAAGGCAACATGAAGCTGTGAACAGGCATAATTTAAATAAATTCAGCCACTCGTATGTATACGATGTTCTGCTTTAAGTTAAGTAAGAATTGTTTCCTGTGTACTGAACTGCCATGTGTGAGGAGGAAGGGGATCTTTGATCTGCATCCATAGAAATCTGGTAGGTGTTTGGAGGAATGGTTGTGCAACACAGGAGGACACACAGCACAGAGTCAATACTCAGGTTTTCTTCTGGGAGTGGATATTCTATTTCTGTTATCAAGTATACACTGGTTTTTCCCTATGTCTCTTAAGTGACTTCTTCAGATCCTGCCATCAATGTGTGGGGTTAACAGAGACTTGGAATATATGTTCTGAAGAGGAGGAGACTCAAAATCCTGTTCTAAAATTGCCCTGAAAAGGTATGAATAAATGTGCTGCTTTCTCAGTCAGAAATCCTTAATGTATTCTGCACTGTGATACATTTTGTTTTTCATGCTTGGCAGGAAGGATATGTCTATTATAAATCAAGGTTTTAGCATGATTTTATTTTTTACTAAAAAAATCTCTGGCTAGGTATAAGTTACCTACACAAGTAAAGCATTTTACCCTAATACTCTTAAAAAACATTACATTTGTAGGCCAACACAAACATTCTATTCTAAATCTAAACATAAAGCATTAGTGGGATCATCCAAATAACACTCCTAACTGCAGGCGTAGCGCTGACCTAACGTGCTTGCCTGCCTGTGAAGTTATCAGAAAAGCAATTTTCAATCCCATTATTAAAAACAATATCTCCCCAAATGAACAGATTGGAATTGACCTGCATTAACAACGCTTCTCAGCTTTTGAATCACTGGGGGTATAAACTTACACTGAGGAACACACACAAACTAGGAAAAATAGCCACAAACCATAGACCTTCAAAGGTATTGCAATTACTTGATTTTAATTTGGGGGTTTTGCTTTTCAAAACAGTCAAAAAAGGTGAAATACTAAAGAAGGCTCAGCAATGTTCATTTTATAAATAATGCAGTGGTAATATTAATTTAGGGTGAAAAGACATTGGGCATTACTCAAGCACTGATCTCATACTGTCTGAAGTTAAATGAAAAGTGACAGTTCAAGTCAAGGGTTTGGATCATTTACTTTCAGCACCTATTAAGCACCTATTTGAGAATGAAGTATTACATTTATTATTGGCAAAGAAAAAAATCAACATATATACTTTGCCTGAGAATATCCTGGTTTTCCTATAACCAGATTCCTAGTGAAGTTAAACAAGATACAGAAAATTCAACATTTTTTCATGTAAAGAAAAAGTAATTTTTTTAGATGAATGCAGTTAGTCAGTACTTCAAATGTTCTAACAGAGGACTTAATAATTTAGTGTTAGAGGAAAACTTCTGTAGCTGTAGTCAACTATATTCAGTTAAGCATGTTATTAATGGGATTTACTCAATGTGAACACAAATACAGTCTTGAAACAAGGTGGCCACCAATAAGACCACAGAAAACTCCTTTTTTTTTCTTTCAGTGAGTTAAGTCCAAACAACAGAACAACTCTATCTGATTTTCAGCTCTAACTGGAAATTCAAAAAAGATCCTTTCTTTGATGCTTGTGGTAGCTATCTCAGTTCGCCTCACAGACTAAGCAACACACCACTTCTCAGATTAAAAATACATTTATAATTTATTACATCAAGCATCATACTGCCCCCTGATGACCTCTGCTCCCATAACATTCTATTTAAACAACACGTATTCTCTCCTTATAACTGATGTATTGTCCTCCAAAGAATCTCTCAGTCACATGAGAATGTTCTGTCTTAAAGGTGAAGCATTTGGAGCGCCAGTTCCTGCCTCAAAAGCTAATGAATGCGTCCTCACAACATCCCTCTTTGGCAGGAAATTTTGCTAACAGAAACTCAGGCACATAAAATTAAATTATTCGCCTAAGGTCGGAAAGGCAGACTGTGGCACAGCTATGGCTATGAGCTGTAATTTAAGAGTGTCAGTGCAAAGCTGCAGTGCAGAATCTTTCCTCCATCTCCCCGTTAACGTGAGTGTTATAAATCAGGCAAAAGTCAGCACAAGTAAACCTGCCTCATATCTAATACACTTTGTAGTGTATATGCAAAATTATATATATGTATATATATGTAAGTATTATAATAAGTGTGTGTGTATACATATATATACTTGTATTGGTTTGAACTTCTTTTTTCCCCTTTGTCTAGCTCAGGTTCTCTTCGCCTTTTAAAATCTACAACTTTCAGTTTTGGAAAAAAACAACTAAGCAAACAAACAAACCTCACCCCAAACCCCATAATGCTTTTGTGTGTGGAGTAAGGAGTGTGTCCCTTTCTTTGGGGCACTCCTTGGTTAACCGTGTGCCCACAGTCTGTCCAGCGAAGCCACCAGCCAGACCCAGTGGTGCTGCTGGTGCTGGTGGGCAATGTCCCCCACCTGCTCTTCAGCGACTGCCGTAGCAGCAACAGCTCAAGCATAAGGGGCTGATTCAGATCTATTGTGTCATTCATAATTCTGCATGAACTATTTCTTTATGTATGTTAACTGATGGTTACAGTGGGCATTACAATCCCTGCTTTTTATACAGATGAGCATGCAAGAACAAATCAAATCTCTTCGTGAAACTAATAAATGTTATTATATTCCAGATAACTTTCAAGCCATATCTCACAGATATAATGCATCCCTGTATCTGCCTGAACCAAGGTCTCTACAAGACACCAACCTTAGAAATGTCAGCCATTTATGAGTAAGTAGTACTTTTCCAGGATGAGGGGAAGGAAAGGATCTGGCCCATGACCAGTAAAAAGTGTACAAAACTTCAGAATTTCAAAATGGACATTTATTTTATATATATATTTTTTATTTTTTAATTTTTTTCCCCCTTTTACTCCTTATGTGGTATGAATCATACACTGAGTTATACCAGTGTAAACCCTAGAAGAGCAGGACTGCCTTCAGCAGCATTGCTATAAATTGACTCTGAGATTACATTAAGGACACTCTGGTGCAAGTGACTTCAAATATTTTTCTGCAGTGGCTGGATAGACAGGTAGGGTACAAACCCGTGCCTTCTGCTGCAACCGCTCTTGGTAGCTTAGTAATGGCTGTGGCTTTGTATTTTTAAACACATTTTGGAGACCAGCTGATGGTCTTTACCTTGGCTGTTTCATTGGAATGGCCTTTTTATCAGGACTACGGTTCACCTTATTGAAACAATTTTGCTGCCAGCTTTTCTAGTACAGATACGTTAAGAAAGCATCAAATTACAGATATTGATAGCAATCTAGGTTATTTTATTTCTATGTATAGTGTGCAAAGTCTTACTGCGGCTTGCTGGGTGATGAGAACAGTAATAAAAAGATATGCTATACAATAGGAAAGTAATCCTCAGCATTCACACTTCAGCTTAATAAATCAGAGAAGCAAACGGGAGAAGAGTTATGAATAGGAAGAAATCCATGGCATATATACTAGAACATTATACTGCTTGAAAAAGTTGCAAATATATTTATTGCCCATTCAAAATGTGGGAACATCATATTACTTATGTCAAATGACACTGTCTTTCAGTGTGTATTACCTTTCCTTCCCTACCACCTACTATTTTCAAATGCAAAAGGCAGAGATTTTACAAATGTTTTAATACAACTGGGCCATTTTTTCCCTCAGACCAGTGAAGAGAGATTCATGACATAGTGTAATGTTCTTACTGCACCTGCTGTGTGCCACAGAAAGTTATACAAAGGCATCAATCTTGCACACATAATTCTGACTTTTTTTCCTCTCGTAACTGCATGAAAAGCATTATCAACAGATGTTCACATCTGAATTTTCTGGCTAATTGAATTTATCGCCTAAAATTCTGTTCTGTGTGCTTACCCATTCAGAGGCAAACTCTGCCCAAAGCTGAAAAAGATAAAACCTTCAGCCACTATTCTCATTTCCTGCAAGGAAGATGCTGTAGAAGCAAACGCAAAACCCAGACAAATAAGAGATGCAGACAGGTTTTGTTCAAGACCTCACTTACTCCCTTCAGTCCACAAGAAGACAAGAGCCAGGCCCCTAAACGGCAGCAAAAGAGGGGTCAGGCTCAGTATCCCAAAGATGTTGTTCATAATTAAAAGCCTGATTTTGGCTTGCTTTGGTTCTAAATAATCATTGCTGATTATCTATTAGCACCATAGAAAAATGTATCTTAAAGAGGAACTTCAGGGAAGAGCACGCAAAACTTTGTCCATTTGGCTAATCCCCGGAGAGGGAATAACTGGGGGGAAGAGAAACATGAAAGCAGTGTTGTAAAGAAGTGTGTGTGGTAAAAACAGAGACAGATATTCTCAATATTAAACCCACTATTTTGCAAAATAATACTGTTTTCAGTCACTGTAAGCTTATTTGAGTCAGTCTCTTCATGAGATGAGAATGGTGTAACATTCGAAAATGACTGTAAACAACAGGAAGGCAGCAAGCAAAATGTCTAATTTTTAGTTATCTAGCATTAACCCAGAAAAAAATAACCACAACTAGATGTTCAATTACATTTATGAAATCATATACTCTTGTTTATGTATTTCTGAAATGGTATCACTTTACAGGACTGATACATTGCCACTTTATTGGACTGATACTTTATTTCCACTTGAGGCTATTTTTCAAAAGAAACCATCTTGAAATGTGAATGCAATAAACCCAAAGCACTAATCAAGATCCTTAGCAGAGCAGAGGAGTAAAAGACAAGAAGTGGCCCTTGCAATCTGTCACCAGTTTGCTGTGCGGTCTTCAGTTAACACCCCAACTCTTCAATTTCCACTTATAACTGAATGTTATCCCAGTGGGGTTTGTCATTAATCCATTTATTTAACAATTGTAATATTTTCCTAATCTTACATCAAGTAAAATATACGCCAGGTGCATAGTAAATCATTATTATAATTCAGGCAAGGTATCCTGACAATGAAATCAAGAGTAACCATGGCTAAATGACCCCAGAAGGATCTCAGAGTGTAAAATACCAGAGTGCTACAGAAAGCACAGATTGTGGGGACACAGCATTGCACTCAGTGACACGCATTAATACTCAGTCTTAATAAATGTAAAGACTGTGCCTGAAAAAAATGACGTGCACTCTATTGTCAGAAGAGATAAATGTCATAAAATGATAGTGCACAAATTAGATGAAACAATGGAGAGATGCACTCAGAAATACTTTTGAAGGCAATATGATCGGTTTAAGATTTAATTCCCTGATAGAAGGTGGGCTTTTATGCTTAAAAAGAAAAGAAAAAAAAGTGAAAGTTAAAAGGTCTAAAACAAAGTGAAAAGGCATAATAAAGTGTACCATTTTCTAGCTAACCATGTTTCCACAATTTACAAGTGAATTAAAGACAATTTATTAGCAAGAAAAAGCTGATCGAAATATTCTGATAAATATTATTTAGTAACAACATTGAACTCTATATTGGGAGTGATTAGTGAGTGGAAGTGTGTTTTTTTTACTGTGAATATTCTAAATAATAATGTTTTACGACTATTTAGAGTGTAAGTGGTCTTTACAAGAGTGTTAACATAGATTATTGTGTTAATACCAATGCAGCCATTTTTGCCTCATCTGTTTTACTTAATATTAAGGAGAGAAGATGTTCAGTCACAGCGTTGTATTACAGGCCATGAGTTGGTGCTGCTTTGCTTCCCACAGTTCAGACTAAATGAGGAGAGAGGGTATCACAGAAACAGCAGAAAGGGACATCCAAAGCAGAATTATTAGACACTACAAACTAGTGCTGTAGTTACTGAAATGCTGTCAAATATAGTCTCTTGCACCTATCAATAGAGAAGGGCTTGAAGGACAAGAATCATTGTTTTACTCAGGAGAAACAGACTGTTTAATCTGCCTTCCTTAGCACAGAAACACATCTCAAACCACTGACTGCTGGAATAACTAAAATGGAAGGGAGCAGAGAGATTACAAGAGGTTACATAGGTCTGAAGATGGGATCAAATGGGGCTGATTTTTTTTTTTTTTTAAGCAGTAATAGCAGAAAACTAAGGTTAGTTTCAAAAAAATCTTCTCTAGGAAGAAGGTGAGACAAACCATAGTTAATATATTGGAGTGATGAATTCTTGACCATGGGAAAAAAGGGCTTTGTTTCTATCAGTCTAACAAAACGAAGGATTCATCCTTCATCTGTTCCAGTTTTGTGTTTTATGAATCTTCCAGTAAGACAGGAGAAAGGATGTCTTCAGCCCCTGTATCCTACTTCAACTTAACATGAGTGCAAGAATGCCAGAAGATGCATTGTGACAGGCAAACTGGAGACAGAAAGACACATGGACACAGCCTTGCACCCTCCCCTCTCAACCCAAGGGATGGGAGATGTGATTTGGGACACCATATAAGAATCCTATATCCTGTATGCAGCTCCGTGGAGCATGAACCGCCGCTGTCTCCTTCGGGGAACTTTCCACCTGAAGCAGCTGATGATGAGGCTTTATAAAACAACAAAAAAATTCTTACATAAAGATTGTTCCTGGCTAAGTCACTGGGTGCTTGCTTTCCTTCATCAGAGTAATTTCTACCAGTAAAAACTACACAGAAATCATATTTAAAAGGGACTGTTTGACATTTAATTGCAGAGGTGAATAAGACTGCCCAGGGTGCTGGGGACATTGATCCAAACCATCTTGCACGCAGTAATCTAAACACAGGTAAGCAAAAGCAGGAACATATCACTGCTTATTTTTGGAATCTGATGCAGGCAAGAGCCCCTTCATATAAACAACCAGCATTAAAATAGCACATTCCTTGCAAAGCCATTTAGGGAAATATTTCTCAAATTGTGAGATTTTACCCATACAGATGTTTAACATATCAAAATTATGGTTATCAGAGTACTAATGAAATGTTTATAATTGAACAGTATACTTTCTCTAAAAGTATGCAATTATTGCCTGCACTAAAACGCACTCTCAACAAATGTTTTAGAGTCTCTCTGCAATTTTTACATTACTTTTCAGTATCACCTATGAGACACTTCTCTCATTTAAATTAAGTACCTTGCCTACATCATCTTGCAGGCAAAGATAAAAGGAGTTTACATAATGTCTTTAACGGAAAACGGATAGCATCATCACTGGACAAGTCAAATTCCAGTCTTTAACTGAAGAGATTTTAGAGGAAAAAAGAAAGAGAAAAGAGGAAGGCTATGGGAAGGCGGATGCAAAACTATGATTCCTCCGCAATCACATAGGAGAAGAAAGAGATTCTGTTTTCTCTGAGACCACTTATGGAAACAGAGAGAAATCTTGCAGAACACTGTAGAAAGAAAATCAAGATACCCTTCAAGGATGATAAGAGCACTTCCAACCCTGCTTCTGGATCCTTCAAATGTTATGAAGAATTCTGTCAGCATTAGCCAGCAGGTCTAAAAGCAACATCATGGGCTGTTTCTCCATCACACTGTACTAAGTATTCCTTGGGAGAAAGCCATGCCAGAAACAGGCGTGTATGTATCCTTGACTGTCACAGATCAAGCAGTGCTATGGATGACATAAAAATTACAATTCACTGCAATTATGTGAATTATAATGAAGATAAACAAGAAGTTAATATAGTCTGTTTATGCTGCCTGACGTGAAAGAGTGGCAGTACCTTGTTGAAAAGGTTCTGGGTACCCTCTGAAGAACTCACAGAAGAAGATGCAGAAATGCCTTAAGTTTAATGACAAAACAAATCTCAATGATACTTCCTAGCAAGTTGGGAAAATAAATGCTTTCACTGTGCAGTCACTCAGGTTTGAGAACTCCATGCAATGACATCTGGACTGATACTTTTCTTCTGAAGGGAGTACATGGGAATGCTCTCCAAGAGAAAGTAGAAACTGTCCAATCCAATGACGTTTATTAAGGAGGCAAGCAAAGACTTCAGGCAGGACAGTTCAGCAGTTACTGGTCTTTTATTTGGCATCTTCGCACAATTTTCCTGCAATGAGAACCTCAAGTGCTGTGTCCTTAATGGCAGAAATTAATTTCTTAGCTTGCAGAAAGGAGTTATTGGTGCCAAAAACCCTGAGTGACCTGTTACACCTTTGCAGCTGATGGCAGGCTGCCATTTTCTATGAGAGCAAAATGGTGTTGGCGTGTGAAACTGCACAACTCAATCCTTTTATACAGTGACCTCACACAAAGGAGTAAGTTGTCATCATAGGAAGAATGAATCCTGTGTTTAACAGAATGTGCTCTTTTAAAGAAGTGTTCTCTGCTGACTACTTTAAAATGCTGCTCTTTTCCTATATCCTCTGACTGTTCCGTCTTGGCATCCAGGACCAGCTGCTCTGGCTGTGCTCACAATCTCACCATTGTTGGTGTAAGAGCCCTCTCCTAAGGAGAAAATGCCACCTGAAAGGACTTCTTGCACTCTTCTGCCTGATCAACTTTTCATTTGCCTCCAAATATCTGATCAAAACTTCTTTCCTCCTTTCCTTCTGCCTTTGATTTGCATTCTTCCCTGAAAGAATAGATTACATAATGAATCACAAAATTGAATTCCAGAATTATTATGCCTAACTGTAATGGGCTACCTGATATGTCTTACAACCTTTAGCCTTCTGTCTCTGTATCCCCTTTTACACATGTGAGATCTTCAGCTTGTACTGATCACGGCTGAACAAGAGATGAAAAATTTAACTATTAGACATGAGCAAAAATTATCCCATTTCTTCAACTCCATTCCGGTATCTGTTGCACCACCTAAGCATCAAGCACATGGAATAAAGGCAGAGAATCAGAAGCGCTACTGACAGCAGATGTAGTGCCTGTCTTGCAGTCAGCAACGTTTAAGGAGAGCAGCAGTTAAAATCATACTTTTTCATAAAGACTAGCACTGAACGGTTTTGAGCAGCACAGAAACAGCAGCATCTTCAAGAAACAAAACCACCATATTTATCTATGATCACTGTTTATCACATTTACATACAGCTGTACTGGTATGTTCAGGGCTGGAAGGGGAAAACAAAAAATTCTACCAGAATTATAAAACCTAATTCACTCCAGAAGTTTCTTGGTGAAAAAGTAAATGTCTTCTGACACCTCACTAGCCAGCCTGGAGCTTTTTTGCATAAGCAGTTAACACGTTTGTTTGAAAGACCTTTACGTTAGAGAAGGGCATTTCCAGACCTCCTTGATCTGAGAGAATTCCTACATGTATGACTGAGCAGGGTGTTTATGCTTATGTTGCAATGAAACTACATTTAGAGTGATGTCATCAAATTCAGATGTGTGCCTGTGATCAACATGTGTTTTTGAAATAACATGTACCATAAAGAACACAGTCATGAAGGGAAAAAAGATCTCTCATTTCCCTAGCCATAACTGAAATGGTTTTGAATTAATTGATTTTTCACAATTGTCTCTGCTGAATCATGGCTTAAATACAACAGGACTTATCATTAAATGCTATAGGCTGGTATATAGATAGATACAGATAAAATAGTTTGCTAACATTGGATGCTTTAGCCTAAAAAGTTTCACAAAGCATTGGAAAAGCATACAGTACACCTAATTTTTTCTCTTCTTAGAAAAATCCACATTACCAGAATTTTAAAAGCATATTCTCAAGTGGACTGTTTAAAAAAAGGACATGTATTTTGGCTTGTTTCCAAAGACACTTTACATATTCTGGAGTGAAGTTATATCAAAGCCCTGAATAACAACAAATGAACGAGGGAAATCCTAGTTTTATCTGTTCTCCTTTTCCAGAGAAGCTCAGAGAGCTGCCTAGTGCTTTGTTTTATATACTTACCTTCCTGCTTCCAGCTCATGAGCCTGAAGCTTACAAAGGCTGATGTCCTAGTGGGATGGGCTACATCAACAACAATCAGTGTTCTTTTTCCCTAAATGGTTAGCAACGAAAACCAAACCATCTTCTTCTCTCAAATGTGATAGCTACTTAGGGGCTCTCAATCTATGGCTAACAGGAAGAGGGACAAAATGTACAACGAATCTAATCTAATCATTGAACTACCTTTCTCATAGATTAATCAATTCTTTTAATGGAAAACTAATTTGCGAATAAGGATGAGAAAAGAGTATTAGGAGAGCGTGCAGTTAAAACTTTCAGCAATACCTGTAACAGAGTTCTCTTTTCTAGTGCACAAACATTCTTCATTTTAAAATACACGTAAATACTTTTTAAACTGTTATTTCTAAGATGTTTTGTGGTGATGTACGCTACCAGCGCAGCTCTGCCAGTGCCAGAAGACCACATACTTATTCAATCGGGAATTTCCTCAGCATGAAAAATCCCAGAGGGAGAGCTGCTATAGCTGGATAGACTCGTGGAGCACTATGTGCTGAGGGTGAGGACAATGAAGCGCTAACAAGCCAGCAACACCGCACAGTTCTGACAAATAAGCAATAGCAGATCTTGATCTCAGTTCACCTTTACATGCCAGGCTAAAAGATGCCAGTACAGGCACAGATTTATGTGCACACCACATGTCCCTGATTAGCAGCATCTCTGAGAGGGCCAGGGGAGGCAGCTGGGGCTGGTAACAGCTTCACTCATTCAATTTTAATTGACTGCTGTCTGTTTCTCAGATCCCTCAGAGCTGCCTGCCTTCTGTTTCAACTTGTGCCAAAAGCTGAGCTGGTCCCATTAACCACAGGGAAAAAGCAAGCAAGAAGTACCGATCAGCTACAGGTACAGAACAAAGTCTATATTGCTGTTTGAATCACATTTTAGATACAATCTGTACTGAATTTTGAGATCATAGAACAACGATCACAGTTCAAGCTGAAAACCCAGTGAAATTAAACTCTATTTACACAATCATACATTAAAGCAGGCTTTGATTCAGAACCCTTTTACTTAATTTTCACCTTCTGTGTTAGTATATAGTGCCCAAACCTCTTTCTTTGAAAATCCTAAGGAAATGCCCATACACTTCAGTGAGATCAAGACTATACCACTAGCTGTTTATTGAACAATTATTGATACAGTGTTCAAATGGTATGAAATCAACCAAAATATTCAAAACCAAACAAAAAAATGAGTGACAATAATATTTTATAGAATTTTTTACTTTCTCTAATGGCAACAAATAAGTGAAAGCTTGTATAAAATGGGTTCAGACATATTATATATACATGAGTTCCCTTTTAACACTTTTTAACATACATATAATAACCAGTGATGATAAATGGGAGACAGCATCACTGCTGAAAGGAGGGTTTATAACTCTTACCTCTGCTTTTATTTTATTGTCTCCAAAACAGAGGTGTTGTAAGTAGGCTGCAGCATTAGACTGTACTGAGGGAAATTGATGCTGCAACATCTGTATAACTTCTGGAAGCTCTGGATCTCGCCATCCGAACTCTCTGTGTGAAAAGAAACAATAAAAATTCATCAAAAATTCTGTTATTAGTAGATAAATGTGACAATGGTTGGGGCAACAAAGACAACAGATGTGTCTAAGAAAAATCTTGAATGTTTTCCCATTATTCTCAAACCAAACATTAAATCAAACATGAAGCTATTTTTCATTTTAAACTGTACTTCTCTGCAAAAAACCACAAAAGGTTATATAAAGTATAATTAGAGTAAATAACTTTATGGAATTAGATCTCTAGCTGCTAAAGTTTCTAAATAAAAATGGCTATTTGAAATCTTAATACAAGAAATTAAAGCAAATACATGCTCCTAACTTTATATTTTCTCTATTAAAATTAAAATACAGAGGCTAGAATCAGAACTACAAATGGTTTGCTAGGAAATGCTAGTTTGCCTAAAAGTCCTTTATTGATATAAATTGCTATCTTATATAGAAAGCAATGACCTTTTTTGTCTTTTGGTTTCTTTCTTCCAGATGGGGTCTATGCCCAGTGTAAAGCTATAACAGTTGTGGCCCTGCTTGGGCAGGGGGTTGGACCAGATGACCCCTGGAGGTCTCTTCCAACCTCAGCCCTGCTGTGATTCTGTAATTTTACAATTATACAACATGCACTTATACATTGGTTTACTTTTAAATCTTCATTCATACTACTCAATCGAAAGCAGCCAGGCAAATACAAAGACTCGATCTTTGCACTCTTCTTTAATCCTGCTAAGCATGAAACACAATTAGCATCAAATGAAACACCATTAACAACAAGTGAAACAACTCAGTCCAAGTGTGTTAAACAAGTCCCAGCAGGTATTCTGCAGCTTCCAGAACTGAACTTGAAATCAATCTGTCACTTCAGGTAATTTTTTTCCCCTCTGTGTTCAGGGGTAAAATCATTCATGAAAATGGCTTTGGACTCTGTGACCCAAGAGCCAGAGATGCACGCAGCCACTCTGCATGAGATACTTAATTCTCACGTTCCTTTTCCCTAAGAGGTAATTTTTTGTGCCGTATAAATATTTTCACCACCTTCCATCTAATGCTGCACCGACAAAGTAACAGTGGGAAATGAAGGGAAAAAGGCGACCTGCAAAAAAGTTTGTAGGTTCTGTGTAGCAGTTACCGTGATCACCTGGGAGTTCATTGCCAAACCGATGCAAAACAGTGTTGCAGAGTCCAGCTATAATATTTGAAAAAAATATTCCTAATCATTAGTTTCCTTCCCAAATTATAAGGATTCTGCTGCACTGAGGCCCAGCATACGTCACTGGGGGAATTCACCTGTGGTTGAGTAATAGTCACAGCAGCTCTGCAGTCTGTCTCAAGTAAAATCAGGCATCTCACACTTGAACAGTTCTCCAAGACACTTCATTGAAACAAGACTCATTTTACAATAATAATGAATTACTATAGAGCAGACGTATTGTCTCTTCTCATATGGGATGTTTGCCAGATTGAGAGTTGTCATTACAGTTGTATCTTTATGAAGATCCAGAATATAAATAGGAGATGCAAAAAAACACACCCAGAATTCCATCAGCTGTTTCTTTTCTGACAAAACAGATGTTAACTCATGAATACTAAATTTCACATTAAGTGTTTAATACAAAGAAACCATGAAGATGTAATAATAAATCGCAGATGGATTATTCCAATGAATCTTTAGATGATACAGACTGTTGGAAAGCTTTTACAAGAGGCCTTTTGCATATGTTCAGAAAGATCTTAACATTGAGCTGGTATTTCAAAAAGTCACAACAACATTGTAAAAGGTATCAAGGGAAGGCGAGAAACCTTGGCAGCTGAAGATGGCAAACACCACATTTTCTGTGTATATCAGCTTACTATGACTCTGTCAACATGTGAAAAGGAAGTGATTCTTTGGTTAAGCAGTTATTTCTGTTTAAGAATGGGTAGTACGATTCCATAAACAAACCATACATTGATAGAAACAATGTTATTTGTTGTGTTAGCTTCCTCTTGTACTTGCTTTCTTACAGTTAACCATGTTGACACATTAACAGGTTCTTCAAACACATTACATCCACCTCTGATATACATGACTCTCAGACAACCAAAGACATATTCCAGAAAATATTTTTAAATAAAAGTAAAAAATAATTTAAAAACCCCTAAACCACCAACCTTACTGAGAACAAATTAGTTATCCTAGCTTCACTTCTAATTCATTCTAATTTTCAATCCTAGATACCAAGTGTAGGTGTTGGTATTTTGGGGAAAATACAGAATACCAGAAGAAAACAGTTTGTATGCCAAGACAAGGGGGAACATTTGAAACGAGTTGTTCTACACCAAATAACTATACTTCAAAGTGTTGGAACTTCTATCACCAAATTCTCTAAGGGAATTTCCTGCTTTGTAATACATGTATTAGTATTATTATTATGTGCAGTAGTACACCATGGACTCAGACAACCAGCTCTGGTTCTTCTTCCTCTCGTCCTGGAATCCAGGCCAGAAGAAAATGGTCCCTACATCAAAGGTACAGTTAATTGCTCTGATGATCCTGCAGTCTTGATATGGTATTTACATAGGAAAATAAGGCTGTCCCTGCTTTGCCCCTCTATCTCCCAAAAGAAAAGTTAGCAAAGAAGTGATGTATGAATACTTGTTGGAAATGGTCACGTGCACACTGGACATTTAAGTAGAAAATTAATTCAGAAAAGAAACCCTTAGCACTGAATACTGAGTTTGTCATGTAAGCAGTTTTAGGAGAGATAATGAACAAAGCAGGAAAAAAAGTTTAAAAATTTAGCCCCAGTATGCACTACCATTTCAAGCAGATGGTCTCTAAGATAATTATATTTTTAGTAGTTTCTAAATGAAATACAGTAGCTATATAAAACAAACAAAAACTTCTGTCAACAGTTAAGGCTGCTTGAATAACCATGACAATTCTAGCAGCCTTCAGGGCATGAAGGACTAGTTTCCAGGGATATAAATTTTTCATTTGTTTTAAACAAGTGTCTTATAAGTGGGGNCTTAATTATGAAAAGATAGGAAGGCTACTCAATGAAGTCAACTGGCAGAGGTCTTGAGAAGGGAAGAGGGCCAGAATTTCTTGATGACAAAGGCAGAAAACTGTCTGGAACATTTTGCATAGATGTGGGGGAACTTCCAGGCCACGGCTTCAAGCTTATCTATGTGACAAAAAATACATATTAAAATAGAGAACCAAACAAAAAAAGTAATAAACCCCCCCCAAACTGGTAGAGAAGGAAGGTGCATTGTAGAAGTCAAGAGCTGGAATAAAATGGGTTGCATCCTGGAAAGGTAACTGAAATTAGATGGCAAAATATTTTTTATTGTCTGCCAACAAAAAGCAGTAGGAGGGTCAGTACCTGATGAGGATAAGGATCAGAATAAAGAAAGGGAGAAGGACGATGAAAATCACATCTACCTTCATTTCTGTGAAACTGGCAACATACAGGGATCCAATCCCTGATAAAACTATAAAGTATAATTAAGCTGTAGTGAATATCCTAAATAAACACTAGCTAAGCCTGTGTCCTTTATTAACATCCCCATACTTAAAAAATCTGAGGGAGGCAATCCACACAGATGGTGAAACAAGCCAGAAGGCTGGAGTAAATCTGAGGAGGTGCATGGCATGCAATTTTTGAGACTGCTAACAAAGTATCTGTGTAGTTGATCCAAAAATGAAGAGCAGGCTGGTATCTGTACATTCAAGATCCTCTGCTACTGCCTGCGTCTCCCTTGGAATACCAACACTAAGCTGCTCAGGTCAGCTAAAGGCTTCTGGTGGTGGTGTGGGTTTTTCCACTAGAGAATCACAGCTGTGCAAGAACTTCACACCTTTTGCTGGAAAGCAGCATTTGCTGTGCATTCCAAGTATTTTAGCAGGTTGTAGAAGTGCACTGATCCTAGGACGTGTCGTCATCTGAGATGACTGAGCAAAGCATGCCAAGGGGTTCCACCTTCTTTCTTTGATGGAAGCTGTGCTCTAGGAATGTAGAATTGATCTCATACTGAATTCTGCAGAAGGTTTTAGCTTGAAGTTGTGACTAAGACAGATGTTCCATGGATTACAGCCGTCTACTGTTCCAGGGGTGGAAGAGGACCCAAAGGGGAACACTGAGTTACATGTAAGGTGGCAGTATGTGTGCCTAGACTATCACAATAGGCTGTGTTTTATCTGTGAACAACTGAAGAGAATCATCAAGAAGCTGGACATGAGACACAACAACTCTGAAATTGAGCTGCGGCACCAAGAAATCCAGGCTGACTTGGGTATAGCAAGTATTGAATCGAAACCAATTCCTGCTCCTGCTGTTTTAAGAGATTGTTAGTAACACAGCTGAGTGCACTGGCTACAGGACATCACTTAAACGTGCTACTGAAAACAGAGTATGTACTGCATCTGAATATTTGCTGAATTATGCCTGATTTTTCTTCTTCTGCTAATGCTGATGACACACAAAAAAGCAAAATCAAAATTCCTGTTATATCTATATGTGCACTGATTTTAGAAAGGCTACAAAATAAGTTTTAAAAGCACAGGTCTCCAGTTGGTAGCTAAGAGTACCAATCACTTCCGCGCAGCGTTGGAGAAGCAGGTGTGATGGCTCTGTTTACTCTCCATCCATTGGTCACAGTGAATCTCACGAGAGCTTGGGTTCCTTTTTCTGATTTACATTATTAGAGCAGAACATTCACATCTGATCAAGCAGTTGGCACAGGCAAGCACTGACACCCAGAGCTATTCCCGTCTCAGCAGCATTTCCCAAAGGCAGCGCTGTGAAGACGTCTGCTATAAAGAACCATATGCTTGGCAAAGACAGAACTACCACTAAGTATTTATCAAAGAAAGAGAATGCACAGTTTTTAGATATACTTATTTAAAAACTGTATGTTTAAACCAGACTGGTCCGTATGCGCCTGCCTGTCTTAATACATAATAATGTGAAACAGACTGGTGAGGGAGAGGTTTTCATAATATGAAGTGGTGCTCAAAGGTGAAGACAATACAATCTGAGCTAAAGATAATGTATCCTAGATTTCTAACTCATATACACTGTGGCATTGCTAATGCCAGTCTACGAGACTTTCTGCTGAACTATGGCCTACAGAGATATACCCTTCTGTTTGCTTCCCAGCCATGCACCCCCCAAAATTCAGTAAATAAAGCCTGAACTTCTCTTTTGCCTTGTTTCTGGAAAGGGAGCTGTGAGAATTGTTTTCTGATAGCACTAGGAAAAAACAAACTACATGCAGCTCAGGATCAAACACAAGGATAACTAATCAAGAGCAAAGAGAAGATCAAAGACAGATCTACCTCCCATGTTTAAGGGAAAAATTTACCTCCATTACAAATATTTGGAAGAGAACATACCAATACTGCAGTCTAAGGACTTGATCTTAGTACACTGAAAAAAGAGCAAAGACAAGATGTTAAACTTAACTGTTAAAAAACCATAAAAAATACTTAAACATAATCCACAGACAGGGATTGTGATATAACAAGGAAGAAGCCATCTAATAGCTTGTTCTCTCTTTTTCTTTCTGTGGTTCTACGGCAGCTGGTCAAACAACAGTGAACACATACTTACTACATTTAATTTATTGGGAGTTAAATGTGAAGTATTTCCCTAAAGTAGTTTCCCTTTTTCAAACATACTGCACCACATGCAAGCACCTACATATATGCAGATTATCAATCCCGTCTGAATGATCTGCTACAATTTAAGAGCAGGCAGAACTAGTATATTTCCTTTGAAAATGTAATACATGAATATTGGGTACCTTTAACACACAATTTTTCAAAATAAAGTACAGAGATGTCAATCTCTGTTCCACTCACCTTGGAAAAACCTCAAAACCCTTCACCACATTGCCTTCTCTAGTTGAACCTGGCCAAACAAGTGCACAACTACAAGCAACTAATCACCTTTATCTTCAGCCTGATGCTGATATGAACAACATATAACCACAAGATGTAGTAACAGCGGGTTTGGGCCTAATACAAATCCCTTTAGGCAGCAATGAACCCTTATCAGCAGGGAGCTCCCTGTACCTCTGTTTTATCCTTTCAAGAAAGAGCAACCAAACCCAGACTACTAGAAGAGTTAGGAACAAAATAATCTGACATAGTTCAGGCTAAATTTGGAAGCACTGGAAGTAAGGAAAGAGAAAAGGCAGCACAGATGTATCTTCTATGAATAAAAAATGTAAGTTCTAATGAAACAAAGAAATCCATCTACGTTCATGTTTATTCCAACTTGAAAACTGCAGCTTGTGTGGGGTGCTCCATTTGACTGATGCTACTGCATCCAGTGTCACACAATCCAAGTAAATGTAAACAACTCACCAAGCCGGCAATTCTTGAATCTCACAAATCCTCACCGTTTTTTTCCTCCTCTAATGGAGTTCTTAACACTTGCTGAAGAGCTGTTGTTGTTAGAGCAGCGTGCCTGACAAATGGCTTTGCAACATTAAAAAACGATCGCAATAACCTTTTCATTGCTGGGTTGCTTAACTTTTTTAATTCACGCACAACTTTAAAATTGATTTGCAGGCAAACAATTGTACGAATAGTACAAAGGGGATCAGGAAAAGGAGGAAGCATTTCACTACAGAGTGACACTTTAGCTTTGGGAAAAGCTGATTTCAGAGCTTGTCAGCACTTGAGCCGGCAAACATCAGAAAGATACACTTGGCCCAACAGTTTCTGATTTTCACTTGAGAACACTCCAGATCTACTTACCCAGGTATACGGTGACCTGTTAGTATCTGCAGTGTTAGGACACTATCTGCCATACCTGGACTCACTTTACCAGATCAACAATTTCCCTGATGGAAACGGGCAACACCTTGTATTCTGGCATTGTGTCATTGAAATATTTAAGTGTATAATGCATGAGCAATCAACAGCATCTGACTACACTTCAATACATACATTATTTTTATTTAAACATGTTGCTTGTATCTTCCCTAGTTTTCAAATTTAGCACAGCTGAATGCAAAACAGCTGTACAAACATTTGGTGATCCTGCTGAAAACCTGGATGCTGCTCTTGGTTTACATTTTCCTTGATTTACATTTCTATGTGGCCTAAACTAGAACTTTGCAGTAGTGCTTACACAGATCCATCACAAATGTGTTTTTTACGCCAGTTTCACAATGTATTGGTGTCTGCTAATGAGGTGCAGAGGAGGATGTGTTGTGGCAGGTGCACAGAATTCCTGCCCAACTCTGCCAAGCAACCACAGAGATGCTCAGCGTGTCCCATGTCTTTAACAGAACCACACACCTGAGCTCTCAGGGATAATCCAGCACTTCAAAAAATCACCTCTCCTATACAGCAAAGGTCTAAAACTGACTTGTACAATGGCAAATAAACCCTCCTGCAGCTCTGCCTTTGTATCCTTTATGTGTTCTCTGATAAGATATCACTTTTCTGTTTTTCTATTATTACCAGTGATTTAGATTTTAAAATCAGAAAACCATAAGAAGTGAGATTGCGAAGAGGCAAGATGAGGACTACTTCAACGTACCAAAAATTGTCTGGAGCTGAACTATCTGTTGATTTCTTGAACATTTTCATCTTAAGAGGAAAAGATTTTTATGATGGTACAATTAACTAACTATCTAATGACACTGGCCCACGTGGTACCATTTACAGCTCCAGGTTCCCACCTCCAAAACCGCACAATTACATTCAAAGGTAGAAGACTTATCTGCTCGAGGTTACCCTGATTTCATTTACAAGTGTCTTTTTAACTGAAATATATTTATGAACCTTTGTGAAATAATCTTTCACACTATCAGTGCTGATCATAAATATTTAATTCCCTTGCTCCCAATGAGGGAGCTTTTAGGAAAAAAATTGCCTGTGTCCTGAGATAGCTGTATCCTGCTCTGGCTGGCATAATGTTTCTCTCCTCTAGACTGTGGGATGGAGGAGTATCTTTAGTTCTGCTATTTGTAGCATTTGTTTTGTTTAGTGGTTTGTGTGCGGTGTTTTTAGCTTGGTTGTTTTTTTGTGTGTGTGTTAGAAAGTAGCATAGGTCTTCTGGGGCTGTTGAGCTGAAACAGTCTTGAAAATCTTGTTTATCTATTCCTATGCTGGCACTTGCATATACAGGGACTGCCTCTGCAAAGGTAAGAGGCAAATCAGGTAGATTATCAAGATGTCTTTAAGCTGCCTAATTTATCTTCTTTCTCCCTGCAAGGCATACCATTTTTCTGACTCCCTACTACAGAAGGGCCTTACAGTAGCTTAATACGTTGCAGCTGTGAAAATACACCAAGTTAACTCTTCCCTGAGAGACCAGCTTATGCTTGCTTCTGCCTTCAGGAGTTCACACTTCACAAGGAAGATTTCAGGAGATTGTGAAATATTGTTCACCAGCAGAACAGCTGTTACAGATGTGGATACTCTTTTCTCATAGATCAGAAATGTGGAAACACAGACAGGAGATTAAAACAGTAGACAGACCTGAGGGATTCCAGCCTTGACTCTGTCATTGACTTACTTTGTCAGACACAGTCATTTACTTCAGTGCCTTTCTCCAAGCTTTGATAGATTCTCTGTCTCTGGAGACCTGTAAATCAAAATTGTCTCCTTTTCTAGAACTAGTGTTTCCATTCAGAGCCTCTTAAACCTTTCTGTATTTCAACAACAGGAGGAAAAAAGCTTTTGAGGTCCTGCTCCCATCTGGCCAGGTAGCAATTCATGTTTTCTAAAGAACAAATAATACTCCACAAAACTCCGATTTTCCTAGGAAAATGGGAGAAGCACTTTAGAGAGGAAGGTATTTATTTTATTTCTTCACACACATTCTAACACCTAACCATTTCAGCTATAAAAAAAACAAAAAACAAAAAACCAAAAGAGATCAAAAAAGGAGCAGGAACAATTTAGTATTAGCCTAAGAGTGTCAGTGTTCAAAATTCAAACCAAGCTCATGTGCAGGAGGGGAAGGTGACACACTCAATACAGCCTAAAATCTCAGAACATCCACATTATTTTTTGAAATCACCATCACCACAGGAGTTCCCAAAAGGTTTTGGGGCACTCCACCTCCACCCAGTTGAAGCTTTTAATGTCATATTATCAAGCGCAACGAGTTTCACAATAACTGATGTGACAACACATGGATTGCCTCTCCCTGTTGCTCTATTTGATGGAGCTTCTGATCCCAGCAGATGCCCTGAGTCGCGGGGTGGTGAGAGGAGAATTGCTTCTCCCTTCTGCAGCACGGATGATGGAAACCCAAGCTTTTTCAGGTTTGCGGAAATCAAAAAGCAATCAAATGGGATGTTTCCCTCCTGTCCCCAAATGAAAAGCACGGGCAGATCACCATCTGGGTAACCTGCAGGCTGCCATGGGAAACGAGGGAACACCACAACCAGAAACTGGGTATTTGCTATGCGTGCAAAAGAGCAGGCAATAGGAAATGTCAACGGTACATACGGTTTGGCACAAGCTGCAGAAATACTCTTTATAGCGAGGTGGGGGCAAGGAAAGAGTGTTCATCTGAAGAAGTATTAATCCTAAATATCTCGTGCTACCTCATTCCTTAGTGGTTACTCCACTGGGTGCATTATTGGCTTACTTTGTCACTGTGTGGCAGCAACTCTCACCTTATCTCCACACATATATGCCCAGGCATCTTTCTTATCTGTCTAACACCTTGCAGCACTCACTGTCTTTCTGAGCACAGTAAAACTCTTCAAAGTAGACAATCTTCTGATGCTCGAATAATATTAAACAATAAAACTTAAAGTAACTCAAAGTATCACACTAATTGATACGCTCCAGAATTCGCCCTGAAACACTCAAACATCGAGTCTGAAAAACTAAAAGAAAAACCCACATAGATTTATAGTAATAAATTAAAAAAAAAAAAAATCAAACAACAAACTGTTCTCCTTTTCTTTCAACTAGATTCCCATTCAATCTTTTGGACAAGCAGAGGAGCTAATTCTGCTCAATAAACTTGCAAGCTGAACAATTCTATAAATGCACTTGAATTTGATCTTATTGTCAAAGGGAAATACAGAATAATGACTTTTCTTTGCTGCCTTTATTTTAGTTTTCATTAAGCATGAAAAAAATGGTCTCCTGCATGCTAGCTTGATCTAAATGTATAACCACCAAAACAATGTAATAATGCAAGATATACTTGACACTCAAGAGACAGAAAGTTCATGGGATCAGTAACAAAAGAGTCAAGTTGCTAAAAAACTGTACAAATGCAAAAGTGTTGGATAGAAGGAAAAATATCCACCAGTAATGAGTAGTTACACTCAAATACTACCTTTACTTCCCATCACATGCCTTTCATCTACTTCAAAGCACGACAGAAATTCTAGGGGACTCTCCTAATGCAGTACACAGATATCATCATCTTCATGTCAGGCATAGGTAAGGAGAGACAGCGCTTAGATGCCTCTCTCACAGGGGAAAAATTGTTAGAAATGGCAAAAGGTAGAAGAGCTGCTATTAAATCCTCAGCCCTACTTTTCAACTCTTTGAACCAAATACACCGATTCACTGTTAGCTGACTCCAAAAGGTTTTTAAAAATGCAGAGGATCTGGACAGTATTTCAGGGGAGTGCAGGATAAGAAGAGATCTTCTGGGCCACCAAGCCAAGTTCTGATCTCAAGTCTCCTGCTATTTGGCACACAGGCTGCAGCATACATAGCTCAAGCTAAAGATGGCCTCCTGTAGGGAAATTTTAATCAATCACAGAATCTGCTGACTCTAACAACAGTTTCAATTTATAAATAACAGTTAAAAAAGGGTGTCACATGTATCCATCCAGAAGGGGTCCCGCTTTGTTGCTGCTGTTTCTAACAGGGTGTTTCACCCGTGTCCTCTTCCATTCACAGCACCAATGAACCTAACACGTATCCTCTTGTTCAGAGTTCTAAATCAGAAAATAAGGCTGCACTTCTGCACTTGCAGGGAGGTGTAAAAGGAGAAAGGATGGTTTCCAGCTGGGTATATTGCATGACAACACTTTTGTTCTCTGCTTAGCCCATAGGAAGACTCAGAGTCTCCACAATGACACAAAATCCAGCAGAATGACGAGCTTGTCAATGGACAGAAAGTACTACCAGTACAACACTGGGGAAATTCATAACCCACAATGGCTGTGTCAGCAACAAAATCAGACCAAGAACAGCATGTCTTATCTAAAAAAAAATAACGCAAAAGCCAAATCAGAGGAAAAATATCTTGCCTAAACACTACTCAGATTTTATTGCAGCAGTGTGCTGCAGATTTTAAATAAAAGTAAAATAGACATTTCATGTATATTTGATAGTTTTACCTCAGTAAAATGCAACTTACAGAAAAACATCCTTTGAATTAAGAAAACCAGCTCCTCCCTTGGCTGTCATCCTACCAGGTTACAACTAGGATACCACTTTTCTGCACTTGACAAAAGCAATGAGGCTGCAGACTGTTCTGCACAACATTTCTGCAGGAATGTTTCGAGCTAAAGTGTGAAACAGTATATATCTAACAAATCCCCTGCACAAAATAATCATGCTATTGATTCAGGGCAATTGGCCTTACTAATGAATGAAATACTGCCAAGGATCTGTCATTTAGAAATCAGAATCGATATCTTAAAAAGGACTTTGAAACTACCATATATTAAGGGAAAATAGGTGTCATAATCTAGCAAAAATCTTTCATTGCCTGTGGAAAAACAGCTACCTGTAGAAGAAGGATGAGTTACTTGTATGATACTTAATTGTTAGTTGTATGGTACTTACTTCCATGCAACACATTCTGGGTGGGATTTTTCATCTGATATACTGAATTCCAGTGTCCATTACCTTAACTAATCCAAGAATTTAGCTGATGTGTGATGCTCTGCAATGTATTTTCCAACTGCAAAAAGTACAGACTGGGAACTGCACCTTTCCCTTTTTTATCAGAGCTAATTCCTTTTCAGACTTTGGGTAACCTTTCTGCCCCTAAATTTATTATTTAAGCTGACAGGCAAATGCCACTGACTCCAACTTTGAAGGTGTCCTCTATGGGCTCAGCTGGCAGCACTGACCCCAGCTATAAAAACATCCAGTATTTACATCCTATAGCTCTAACATAAATGATTGCCTCAGACTTCAGCGACCCTGCTCGGATCATGGTTACATATAACTAAACAACTGATATCAAAGCTGCTTATAAAATGTATTTCTGATGTGTTTATAAACTAAAGGTAGTTTAAACTGTGGTTAAAGACTTAAGTATTGATTCTCCAGTATGTGCAACTCGTGTAGCATGTGTACCCTATATGAATCTGTTATTAATAGTTTTTGAGTAGATTAGTACTTAAAAAACTAGGTTTTGCTCTAAAACACTCCCAAAGATTGATGAAATTTGTAATGACAGGTGGTTGCAGTTGTCTCTGTCAACCCTCATTCACAGACGCTGAACCCATTCTGATAACCATTCATTTCCTTCCCTCACCTCCCCTGGGATACCCTCGGATGGAGGGCTGGACAGAATAGCCTGCTTTACGGAAGACACGAGTGTGCTTGCACAGAACGGACACAAGAGCTCTCTGTCTAGGCTCTCTGTCACACACGACACAGAAACAAACACTGATTTTTTTTTCCCTTTCCTTTTTAAATAGCCACTGATGTCTGCAGGCAAAATAAATACACTTCTCACACATCAGTTATTTTACATTTCCGGTCATTTTCAGACAAATCTGTATGGTTTTGAAATATTTATTTCAAACTGCTGCTATGAATTTCAAAGTCCAGTTCAAACACAATGAAGTTCACAGATTTTTCAGCTGTGTCATTTGCACTTAAGGGGAGGCTGGGAGTGGGAAAAATTGGAGATTTTTTAGGTCTGTGTCAATACTTTTTCTCCATAAGTTTTCTTCAAATGACAAATATGAATCCACATAGGAGCTTGGATTCTTGATATAACCTGATAAAAATGAAACTGATATCCAGTTTCATTAATATTCAGTGTGGAAAAGCCATGGAACTGTTCTGTAACAGAGGATATTATATCTGGTGTTATTTATTTATTAGTGGAGATATCACTGTATAGGTTATTGAAATGATTTTTATCCTGTTCATAAAAATATCTCCCTCTTCTACATTTTTTCATTTGAGCATAAAGAAAGGTGATCATGCCACAAGCTCTGTAGGCTACATTGCAGATGAAGTTCAGAGCCCACCACGCTTCAGTTTCACATTGTACTTTTTAACCACTTCTTTAATTTATACTGGAGTCTCCTTCACTCTGAAGTCCATGGAAGAATTATGCGCACAGGTGGCTCATAAAGAATTTGTATATACAAATTTACATGCACAAATCAAACAGCTACATTAGATTTTCCCTGAAGCTGATATTAATTTACACTGAGGAAAATGTTTTGCAGCCTTCTTTTCACACTCAAGGATGTCTGAGAAGTACATACATGTGCTTGTTGGCTTCCAGTCTTCAGACAGGGGTGCAGATAGAGCTTCGAAAACAAATTCAGCTTTCCTTGGTTTTCAATACTTTACCACAACTAGGCACTCGTAACATTATAAATGTTACTTAGTGTATGTATGTCCACCATGTAGGCGGTTAAGTCTCTTCTCCCTTACAACAGGTTGAACACAAATTTAAGCTTGCTGAAGAACATGAAAAGTAAAGTTAGACACAACAAACGAACTCCCTACTTCCATTTGCTACAAAATGAGATCTAAAATATTTTACCTTCTGTGAAGACCACAAGATATAATGATGTTGTAATCACTGTAGTATGAATTACAGATATATGACTGTAAAACTGGCAACCACACATTTTACCTGTACAATATGTATTTGAAGTGGAAATAAAGTTAAATATTTTAATTAGTTACTTGTGCCCATTGTAATTTCAGAATAGGAAAACTGAGAAAAATTCCAGTAAACAATAATTAAAGGGAGATTCAGAGTACACTTCTCATTGGCTTTGCAATGTATTCATTTCTTAAGCTTTTGTATAACTGATTACATCTTTTTTTTTAACTTCTACGAGTAAATAGCAAAACTAATTAGCTGCACACTATTAAGTTAATGCACATTCATCTACAACAATTCAATTCTGAGTGTGAAATAATCTTTCTAGCCTATAATTACACTCCAGCTTAATTAGCATAATTTCCGCAGAACATTCTTTAATAAAGAAGCTGACATAAGGGTTGGTCTTAAAAATCAAGGATATTCTAGACAAGTAGAAAAAGGGAGACAGGCAGAGCAGCATTAAACACCTATTACCAAGATAGAACACATAAAACAGAATACGAATTCAACACTATCTGAACTATCACATGTATCTGAAGATTCTTCGGCAGAAGATAAGCAAAACAAAGGGCTTGAGATGGCCCTCAGCCACTTCACTAAAAGTGGCCCCACGTCCTTTGTAGCTCCTTCATCACCTGTCACTACATCTCACCCCCCTCACCAAGGGCAGCCAGCAGATTACTTATTATCCCATTCAGCGTATTAGTTTCCTTCAAAACCAAAATGCATATGATCTTGCATCTCTTACACTAATTTAATGGCAGGCAGGCAGTTGCCACCGAAGAGACTCACTGTCGGTAAAAAGACAGATCAGTTTCCAGGCTTGTTTAGTCTTTGGTTTGCTGGCAAAGATTTAGCAATGAGAATCCCAGTCGGTAGCAACTGGGCCTCTTATGGACGCTTTATTCCCTGGTACTCGGGCTGACAACACCAAACTAGTTTTCTATGGGTCAATGTGGACAACGTGTATGCAGAGGTATGTGGACAATGGCACCTGAGTAGTGCTGTGGTCAATATGAAGTTTTGGAGGAAAGACTCTGCCTCCCTTTTGCAACCCCCTGACTCATCTTCTTCTCACTGTGCTGAGTGTCAGCGTATATCAGATTTATATGTCTAGGCTATGAAATGTAACCTCTCCTGTAACACAGACAGCCATGGTTCTCTCCTGACAGTGAAGAATTGCAATGAAAAAAAACTTGCTTGTGTCTTCATCTAACTGTTTCTAAATACTGGTAGGTTAAAATGATCTGTTATCTGAAGTGCTCTTGGGTTCTGTGAAGGATTTTGACTGAATATATGCCGTTGATGAAGATGTCCTTGCACTTTTCCATAGTTACGAATGGTTTAAAGATAATTTCACCTGTGAAGGATTACCATTTATTGTGTGTAACAATGAAAGACACTGAATAAGATTTTCAAAATCACCAATATGGTTTAAAGCCAAAGTCCTATTTTCATATAACCTCATAAAGGATTTTAGTTTAATCAGGTTTCCAAAATGCCTAAGACTCTCCTGAAAATGTAGACTTCAGCTTTTAAATCACACAGGCACTTTTAATAACTTTACACACTCTAATTAACTTTGTATTTTGAGGTTAGTATTATTAAGCAAGACCAGAACCAAAACGATCTCTGCATACTAATCAGTCACTGACTCTTGCTGCTGAAATGTAACATGTGAGGAGATGTCCTAAAAATTAAAGATAAATTCAGAGTAACAGAAACTGATAAATCA
Source organism: Pampusana beccarii (assembly GCA_013399365.1). Lineage (NCBI taxonomy): Eukaryota > Metazoa > Chordata > Aves > Columbiformes > Columbidae > Pampusana > Pampusana beccarii. The sequence goes on from VWYH01002219.1 coordinate 273,609, forward strand.
GTTCTTAGAGAAAAACAGATCAGCAATACCTATTTCAACTCACTGCTTTCTTAGGAATACATATAACTAGGCAAACTCTGCTTGATTAGAATTTAAGATAAGGAAATACACCTTAAATGAGGCTATAGAGTAACTTTTATTTTTATTCAGACATATAAATAATGCATCAACTACTGTCTCCAGACTGTATAAATGTAGCCTGTTCAGAAGGTTTCAAAAGCACAAGGTAAACTGAAGAAGATGCCCCAGGAAGCTGCGCGGCTGCTCATTCCGCCTTCCCCCTGGGAGTGCTGCCATCTGATTTTGAGGCCGCTCCCCCTTTGGCAGAAGTGGGGTGAGAGGCAGCGAGGCCATGGCCAACTAGTTCTGCACCTGCCAAACCTGCCTGGCCTTTCAGCCCAAGGCTGCTCAGGAGGATGCTCCTGGGACCAGCATCTTGTTGCCTGTCACGAAGCAACACCGGCCAGGCCTGCTTAAGGCCGAAGCTCTGCAGTTCCCACCAGTTTGCAACACAAAACCAACAGTAACCGAACCTTTTGTTTAAAGCCATCCCTTGAACTGCAGTTAAACACATCAGAAATTAAAAGCTAGCTTGTCACTCCTGTCAAACTGTGCACTCAAAATTAGTGCATCTAAAATTACTAGCCAGTTTTTAAAAACTTGGTCTGCTGTGTTTGTCTTGTTCTTTCTCCTTGACAGTTACTTAGCTCTGCCAATTTTTCCTTCCAGAGCGTCAGAGCACTGAGATGAGAAGAAAGAAATTCAGCTTCAGCCCTGCAGCTCTGAGTCAAGAGATAAAGCATTATGGCTTGAAGACATGAGATAAAAGCAAAGCAATATACTCACAGCCACAAACTCAATGAATTAAACTAAGAAAAAAACGCCGTAGGTCAGGCAGAGATCACGCAGCCTAAGCACAGTAGGAGACAAGGAAATGGGAAGCATAAACGTATTGTTATCTTCTCTTTGTTATTTCATCTCTCTATACATCTGTTTTGCTACCTATAAAAAAAAAAAAAAGGCCCTTCCAAAAGGCTCTTCTAAAATATTTTTGAGAGCTTGCTGTAGAAATCACTAACTCCAGGGCAAATATTGTTACTAATGCTGGCATACAGGTGCAGAATAGTCACCAAAACTTTGATGGTTTTAAAGAGGCTGAAAGAGCTAAGACAAAAAGAACCATCAGGAGGCAGATTATTGACTACAATTTGTTAAGCAAGCACTGTGCAAAAAGAAAATGAGACAAGCTTAGTAAAAGGCAATTTGTTTCACATGCCTAAAGAGGTTCTGCTTTTCATTTACGTTGTCAGGTGCTTTCCTCTTGCCCTAAAAATTGAATTTCTTTGAAACAGGTTCCTTGTATCCCAGTATTGAGAACTGACACTGACTGGATAATATATACATAATACCTATATAAAAAGAGAAACTTAAAAAAATTCCTCCGCTTATTAAAAACAATCCCAGTGTACGCAGCTGCAAGAATGGTCAATCACAAATACTCACTGAGGATGGCACTTAATAAAACGACACCTTACATCAGCATTTTACCTGTTCTGTTACCAAGTTGTCAATAAAATTCGTGAATGCCTCTCACAGCTGAACGCTTGGTGAGGTTTCATGACTGTTGCAGCAAGTTAGGCTTGCTCTTGGTTTTTAATGTGAAAATGGAACAACTCGTTGATACAGAGCTGACGAAAGGAAGGCTCACATGTCTGAAAAGTTGGGTTTTACTTTACATAGTCTTGACAGCAATTTTCTGTCCAACCTTGATCAGGTCTGGCATGTGCAAACAGCATAGCTAAGTATCTATCTGATACCACTCACCAGACTTACCCATACCTATGAGACTTTATTGCCATCTATTCAGCTGTTTCAATTGCTTACCAGATGGTAAACATCTAAATACTACTTATATCATCTTCCATAAAAACACTTTCACCATCCACCATAACCAGGTAAGAAGCTTACAGTTCTAGAGAATGCTGCTGGCCTCGGCACTGACTTCTTTCTGTGTCAAAAAGGGATACTATTCTGAACCGTCAAAATTTTAGTTATTGTGATTGCTCAGGACTACATTTATTTTTCAATTTTATATTGAAGCCACATACATGTTTTATCCTGTTCTAAGTGATAAGAAAAATAAATTATCAAAGTTTATTTTTAATTAAAATTCATTGCCGTGTATTTTATGAATTGTGATTTATGTGTTAGAGTTTGACATTGCATTTTGTCCGATGTACTCTTTTTCATAAATGGTATCTACAACCATACAAGGCACAGCATCAGACTCTCAGGGCCCTGCTTCGTGAGGGAAGTACAATGTATATGAGGGAGGACCAGGAACACAATATGAGCTTTTCTGTTTTGCTGGAGAAGGCTTGAGAGGTGGAGATCAAATATGTTGTGTACTTGTTTCATAAGTAATTAACTGATCCTGGAAGGTGGACACAAGTTTGGTAGAAACGCTCTGGGGTATTGATCAAGAAGTAACACTAAACCAGGAAATAGGTAACTGAACTCATCAAGCTACTTTCAATCTTCTTTTATTCACAGTTCTGGTAAGTAATCGTTAAAAACAAATTTATTACCACATTAAGCCTTCTCCTATGTCTTTCCAAGACTGTCTTCAGTTGATCATAAAACTCATGAGCCAAACAACATTTCCCTAACTTTAAGAGGTTATTGACCTGCTGCAGGCCTACCTTCTTCTTGTGTTCTACACATTTCAGGGTAAGGGTTTAAGGAAAAAGATGCCTGAGAAGGCATTCTATGAGATAAAGTTATGAGCCCTGTATATTTAAACCACACCCACTGCCTGTTTCTTTGGTGGGTGGCCAAATTCCCATAATTTCCAGGTATTATATGACTGGACCAATTGACAGGCAGCTCCCTATACATCAAAGTGTTAAATCAAAGAACCATACCATATTTTATTGTGACAATCGGAAAAATCTAAATGGTCCAAAGCCCTGTTTGAACTCAGAAGGAGGCAACACTCACATAAAGTACCCTCCAAGACTACTTCATGCTATGTGAAACTGTAGAGAAGATGAGAAGCCAGTCAGGAGCTTGCCCAAGCTGCCGAACGTTCCTCTGCAGAGAAACCTGCATCTGACCACTGTGATCATGACTCCAGCCCTTAGAGATGCCCTGACTGAAGTAGCTGCTGAAATGATAAGGGCAGTTTTACCAAATCCCACTTTGTAGAGATAAGAGCGCATTCAATTTTTAAGAGCAACTTTATTGCTCTTTAAAAAAAAAAATAAAAAAAAGATAAAAGAAAGAGATGGAATGGCATCCACCACTATGCAACACCAAAGCAGCAGAATGACACATCTCTTCCCATACTCTAAAACCTTCAGAAGTTTTCTACAGTCATGTAAAAATCTTGAGGCATTTTTAATGTTCGTAATGAAATCCCAGAAACTAAAAATCCATGAGAATTCAAACACTTCCTAGAGCTGTAATAAAGTCAGTGAACTAAGCAATAATTATGAATATTTTCATGTGTTCTGTTTTGAACCATACTGCATAATGATGTTTTAACGCTCACTATCACTGAAACTCAGAAGGGACATCAGAAGAGGGTAAGACCATCCAGCACACGCCTAAGAGACAACGAGACTGATAGGGCTTAAAAAACCTTATGGTTCTCTGCGAGATTCATTTGGCAGTGCTGGAAGCTGAGTACCAGTCAAAAGACTACAGAGAAAAATTAAATAATGACTTGATTTCTGTAAAGACTTAGTTTAAGTGATATTCAGAATAAGCTGGCCTTTAAGTATCTGTTGTTATCAGAACTCCTATTTCAAAGACGGGCATATATAATACATGGTAAGCCGACAAAAAAACCTCCAGATACTTCCCCTTCTTGAAACGGAACCAAACAAACCTATATAGCTATCTGCTCTAAGACGGTTGTCCTACATCAGTGGGATTCTGACCTCCAACTCTTGCAGAACAGGGAATTACCAGATTTTAACTCTGAGAGATCCACTGAGATAAGGAGCAATGAGCTGCAGAACACTGCAGACCTGGGACAGCTTTCTGCCAGTACAGACAGAGGATGCCAAGGCAGTAACAGCAGCTGCTAAGACACAAGAAAGTGATACCATAAAACATCCCCAAGGAGCACTAAAATGTGCAGTCAGCCTGCAAAATGTGTGCTGCAGGAAGTTTTCTTCACTTAATCACTAGGATTTCTGCATTTCCCTATGGCCTTCTACTCTAGTTTTCTGACTTTAAACAGAATATTCACTTTCCATATAGACATTCTGCTACTGTTTTTATTTCAGTAATGGCCATGAAAGTAGCAGAGATGAGTTTTCTTTTCCTTTAAATAGCCATCAATCTTAGGTACAGATACAGAAAACCTCACAAGTTACAGACACTTTATTATTTTCTTTCAAAAATCTTCCCATGCACATCAAAACTGGCAATTAATAGTGTTAAATTTTGCGGAAATATCACTATACTAGAAGATAATGAGGTCCAACTGTCTAGTCAGGGAAAGAAATAGGGAAAAAAAATACAGTATCACCAGCTTTACCATCAATTAGCTTTAAAAAAGCACAAACCTGAAGACAGGAGGTTAAGCAAGAGAAGAACAAAACCCAAAGAGGTCTTTCTGCACAGGTCAACTGGACCCTGAAGATCTATCAAAATTTTTTCTAACATATACTTAACATGCCTTTTCTATTATACGGAGTTGTAAAAAAAAATATTTTAGTTTACATATGGCACTCATGTTCAAACACTTTTAATATTTTTAAGCTAATTCTAGAAGAGAGAGTTCTCTGAAGCGGATGAAAAGCTAACATACATGCACCAATCTTTACGGTTTAAAACACAGCAGTTAAAAAATATCTTTGCAAGAGAAAGGAGGTCAAGCTGATACTACCATCGCACAGAAGAGCTGTGTCTGTGCGAAGCATTTTCACACGCACGGTTGACACTCAAGAACAAGAGAGCTGTGTGTCCCGCTTCATAAAACAACTGAGTGGAGGACAGACAGTTTTTGGAAGGATACCAGGGCTTCACATTTGCAATATTTATTATAGAGTATTCTGAATTTGGAGTTATGTTGACTGTCTTGTCATTAATATAGTACACACTTAAGTGAGGTTTTTTTTTTTCACTAGTAAAACGAGAAGTACAATATATACCATTAACATATCTGTATTCAATTTTTTCTTTCAGACTTTATATACAATGCTGTGACCAATTTTTGATGAATGCAAACTGAATTTAAGACAACTGCATAGGGAACTATTTAGCTCTTAAATGTTTCTTAGCCCTGGCTAGATATGAAGCAAAAGGCAAACATGTACATTTCTTGGTAATAAAATTAGAAGACTGCCCATTACATTTTTAGTTTCTTTCTTACTATAATAGAAAAGCTACGCAAAATTGATACAATTAATACCTTAGTTCTCAAGAAAAAAAAAAGTATGATTTTTCTAAAACATTTTCATTAGATATAGTACATATTATTTAACTATTTTTTAAATTTAATTGTGTGCATCACAGTATGGTAACCACTGATCTAGGCAGATATTAAGATTTGGACAAGTCCTCAGGTATTTTTCTTCGTGGAACTGAAATTCAGTTCAATTGTTTGGCCATACAACTCTTTCACCACCCGGTGCCAAGGAAAATTTGGGATCAGCGTATCACACTAAAACCCGCAGTGGGGTAGCTGCTGGCATTTCGGCTCAACAGGGAGACGCCTGTATTTTAACTGCCAGAGCTTCCCAACTCTGAACACGCACCATTTGTGTGCAATGACATTCTGTTAGCAAACTGCACTACAGAGCAATCCCAACTTTATTAGATTCCTAAATCCTAATTTGTTTCAGGTTGACATGACATAGTATGTTTCGGCTCCTGCTGTTAGTGATATTGTTGCTATGAAGAAAAAAATCCCATCTGTATCTTCCCACACAGTCAATGACTGTGAGAATCTGTGTGCTGATGGAGTTCTTTTTTTCTTTTGCTGCTGCTGCTGTGGAGTGTGAAGACATCAAAATTTATCTCTACCACAAACAGCATGAATGAGTATTTAGATTTTCTCGTAGATTTTTTTTGGTGTTTTCATAGTACAAATTTATATTCTATCTAGACAATTATGTTTCTCAAAAATCTTCACTCTTATCCTACATTTTTAAATGCTGAACACTGCTGTGGATCATGTAGCTGGGTCATTCTACTTGCTTACAAACCAGATGTGTTAAGTTAAACTGGTATTGTTGGGGCAGCATGGAAAATGGCAGTTGTTCATGGAGAACCACAGATATGATCTGAAAGGTTATTTGGAGCACACTTGTTACCATCATGTAGGACACACAAAGCAAAAGCTCAGATGACACATAACTGAGGACTAACACACTTCCACGGAAGGAAGGACAGGATGTGGTTAGTATGGATAATTCAATTTAATAAAAAAGGCCCAACTTTATGAGTGGGAAGACTCTCTAGTAAGAAAACATGGCTTACTGATGGATAAGATTTTAAGAAGATTCTGTCAAGTATTACATATGGACTACAACCTTTTAATGCACCACAAATTAAGGCCCACAGTTTTGAAAACAGCAGTAGCAGAAGAACAGGAACTTTCTGTTTTTCCTAATACACGGCATAAACCCACATTTTATCTTTTGTATCTAACCAGAATATGAAATATATAAAATAATCCACTGCTTATTTTACTCACAAATGGCAATATTAACCCACATTATGTTCAGAATGATGAAATGGTTGTCATCAAGGGTTTTGGCCTGAAGATCCTCATTACTTCAACAGAACTAAGATCTCTGACTGTGTATTTTTGGAAGTTTGCAGTATGACACCGGAAGGTCTGCTCAAGAGAAACAGACTTGCGCCAGGCAGGAGATGATACTGGCAAATTTGCGAGGCAATTCAGGATTTGCCATCTGAAATGCTAAGGAACTTGTTAAACTGAGTCAAAGTTGTCAAAAATGCCATGCTATATGTCAAACAATAGGAAAAGCCATTCTGGGTTGGGCTAACAGTTGACTTATCTCAGCCATTCCTTCCAAGTACCTCCCTCCTTTTATTTTTGTTATTGACCACTTAACAGGTCATTCCATTAAAATGGCTGTTATCACTACAAGACCTTTGTTCTTGCCTCATACCAGCTGAAAACATATCACTGTATATATGAAGTCGGGATATTTTCCACATACATCAATTTATATTTACCCAAAATGAGTTTCATCTGTTTTTGCTGTGGCATCACAATGTTTTCATTGCCTTTCTATCTGATGCAAATGTGATAAAGATCTGAGCTGCTCAAATCTACTTTGAAGCCCAGTTTCTAGAGGCTAAAAGAGGAAAAGATCATCACACTACAGCCTACAGTTTGGCTATTTTGTTTCTGAGTGCTCTTACCACTCTTGGATGAAGATTATCTAGTCCTAGCAATTTGTTATTCCTAATTTAGTATTTGGTCTCCAAGTTTTACCACTGGTACCATGTTTTGAGATAGATCCTGTGATAAGTTCATTTCCCACTCCCTCAAAAAGGAGGGCAAGTGAAAACTTTTCACTTGCTCTTCAGATGTTTTGATGGAAATTGCTGTGCTGGCAGGGAATTCAAGAAGAAATAAATGTTCTTCTAGTGTAACAAACACTGTGATTCACAGCTTGAGCTGACTATTGGCAAAGTCTGTGAGCAATTCTATACCAAGGGCATTCTCACTGAACTGCTTTATTATATTCTTCCCCACCTCATGTAAGCTCCTGCCATTTCTAATCTTTGGCTACCTTGATTTCAGGATGTCTGACTCCAGAAACTTGTAACATTTTAACTAACCACAAGTTATATTTTCCTAGTTAAAGAGCTGGCTATGGATTGAGAACTGGCATACACAGTTATGCCATTAAAAAGTGGGGGAAGCAGATTGCAGGTGGCGTGGGCTAAGGGAGCTACTAAGCCTACAGAGCTTAATGTTTCTCACAGCTACATGGCCAAAGGGCAGATCACATCTTCAGCAGCAAAGGAAACCTGGAAATTTTCTTTGTAAATCCAAGCATATGACAGAATAGGAAGCCTGGGAGCCTTACACACCAGGATTACACTCTCAGTCTTTGACACGAGAAAAGGAGTAAACCAACATTTTGAGCCGGGTGCTACGCAAATGTTTATCATATATTATGGATTATATAAAACCCCATAGTAGACTCAATGAATCTAGCATGTGTAGTGCATTATGTTGTGGACAATCCCTAAAACCTGCCTGGCTTTAAAAAACAAAAAGGATTTTAGTAAAAGCTAGGACTTGCTATTATGTCAGAAGTTCAAGTTAGCTTTCATAAAAACACATTTTTTTACTAATTTTAAAATTTTAACAAATAGAACATAATAGGAAATGAGAATTTTTATCTCCTCCACAAACAACAAACCACTTTGACATATGAATCAGTCTCGCATCTATTCACTAGGCAGATTCATTTTGATTAATGATGTTTAAATGTTGCATTCACATTTTTCCTACTTCTAAAAATTGCCTAATTATTAGAGTTGCAGAAAATCTTTTAAGAAAAACCAAAATCAGAGAAGACATGTCTGGTTTGGAATTTCATTGATAATTTGAGAAATACCTTGTATCCACTGGACAATGGGCTGGGATTTAGGGAACTGATTTAGGGATATGAAAACACTAGTTTCATTTATGGCTTAGTGCATCTCAAGGGAAAAAAAAAGATTGAATTTAATGCGGTGTCTCAAAAATAAAATTTATCAAAGTTTTCAAACACAAAATTAGAAACAAAGTTTGAGGCTAACGGTTGGAGAGTGAAGAACTTTTTCATTTAAAATACTGTGAATCAGAACTTTTTACTAGTCCTATCTCGTAATTCTTCATGTAAAATTTGTAAATATTATAGAGGAGAGGAAAAACGTACAAGTTGGATTGAGGCACTCTCAGCATTCCAAGAGAGAATGACACAGATCATGTTCAGCATAAAAATCTTGGCAAATCTTGTTTTCTTAAGAAGAAGCAGATTATTTCCTGACAGCAGGTATCATTTTGATCAACAACATGATGAAAAAGAGATAGCTAAAAGAACATAAGCACAAGACTAAATATTACAGTAGATTCTTGAACAATATATTGAAAGAAAGAAGAAAAGTATCTGATTTTTGGAGGAGCTACAGTCTCGGTATTGAGCTGTGCAAACATGCAGCATTTCTGAAATGTAATTCCCTTCTCACATATTGCTCATCTCTGTTCACTAATAATTCTCTTCTAATATATTGAATTTTGGTTTGTATATCCTGCTTTGGTCTTTTCATTGAAAATATGTGATAAATTGGATCATGAGAAGTCAAATTATAAAAATCAATTCCAATTACATATTTTAATATTAATTTTAAGCTAATGAGAAAATTCATAAATTTATTTTTTAACAGCAACAAAGGTTTATGTGATCTGGTTCTCCATTATTTTTCAGATTTTGCAATTTGCTTCTTCAATGGAGAGTAAAAATTTGATTTAGATAAACACAATTATTTACATTCTTTCAGCAAATGTTTCTCAGATGAACTGAAAAACAATTACACTCCGAATATTCAAAGGAATAGCAAAATTCTTACAAACAGCAATCCATACAGAAAATTTTAATTAGCTTTTACTTTCCTGTATTAAATTTAATGCACAGTGGGTGACTGTCCATCTTCTAACTAATTCTTGAAGAATATTTTCTTGCATGTTATCCTGCTTTCAAGTAATGCATTTTTTGCACTAGACTACAGAAAGTCTTGCAAACCACTGTAGCTCAAATATCATGCCTTTCAAATATCTGATTTGCCATCTACTATCCTTACTTCTTAACAAACTTTTTCTTACACATTGCTCATTTATATATAAATATGAGTGGTTTACTTATTGACTCTTGTAGTCCTTTTATATTTCTCTATCCTTTTCCCTAGGTACTGCAAGGAAGGCTTCCCAACCAGAACTGCGCATGGCTTTCACTGCTATATTTCCTCATTCCCTCTTCCTTTGTTAACTTTGTTAATAAGGACATCTCATTTAGAATGAGCAGATGAAGAGACTCTTTTTAAAAAAAAAAAAAAAAAAAAAGTATTTTTCCACAACCTAAAACATAAGCTTTAATAATCATGCCTAATTTAAAGCCATTCAACAAACTCTAAGAATAGACGAAAACACTCAAACTGAAAATGTGTGAATTAACATGATTCGCATTTCATGAGGCACAGCATGAAATACAAAACTAAATCCTACCAGATTTCATATAAATATATAAAACCCCCAACATACAACCAAAATATTAAAGTTGCCATACAGAGGATTTGGAGGCTATGGAACACCAAAATTATAGATATGCATTCAGTTTTCTGTAGTACAGTTAAACATTAAGACAATCATAATGAAACAACGGCCATAGAAGATATATGATTGCTGGAAATTTATAATTAAAGCCTGAAACAGTTCTTTAGGAAGTCATCCAGGCTACAAATGAATAAATATAGCAAGATAAAATAGGGATAAGTAAATTAATCAATTTTAAGTCTTGTTCATTGGAAAAACTCACGTCATTTATACATCTATATGTCAAAGTCTGTTCTGTTGGAACACTACTGAATCATTCAGTGTTCAGCAGCTACGTATCCTTCCTTACGCAAAACTCACTCTGACACAAAATACCTTTGAAAATACAAGTCATCTATTCCAAGAAAAAGAAAACAGAGTAATGTTCTATTATACTGCAACTAAACACAGATATGTAGCCACAGTAATGGAAAACAAAATATGGGGGCAGAAGCTCAGGATGAGTTTCTCTGAAATGCCTGAAGGACTGCAACAGCTCTTCACAGCTTCAGATGCTTGAAGTCAATTGTGGAATTAACCCACAGAACTGCCTTTAGTTAAACCGGGAGTTTCTTGTGTAACAGGGTAAGAGTGTGCATGCACTTTGTTTATTTGTGTTGAAAACAATGGATTACTTCAGTGATCATAAGTGGTTAAAGCTACTCAGTCCAAGGAGGCTGAGGTCACAGTTTCTTGAAGCAGTAAAATCCACACAAAGAGCTAATACGGGGTGGATGCATGTTGGCATGGTCCAGTCAACAACCCAGTGCTGTTGATAACAATTTAATCAAGAATCCTGGTCTGAGAGTTCAGGGCAGATCATGGGAAATGCCTAGGGAGCTAATGGAGAGATGCCCCAAAGAAGGCAGATCCACCTAAGCCTTGTCACCTCAGGGAATACCCTCAAAAACGGGGTGACAGCAGATCAAAGCCCATGTTATCCGTAAGGGTGGCAAAACAACTTCAAGTTGTGACCTGACTCTCTCATAAGTGTGACTCATTTCTGATCAGAGAATGTAGCTGGGTGTGGTCTGATCCCCTTACACTAGGGAAACTGTGATCTGGTTTTTGGTTGTTTTGTTTTGTTTGTTTGTTTGTTTTGGTGGTGGTGGTGTTTGTTTTGTTTTAGTTTTTTTTGGTGGTGGTGATGGTGGTTTTTTTTTTATTTTTATTTTGTGTGCTTTATAATTGATGCTTAAAGACAATAAAGTCTCTAATAGATTTCTACCAGTAAATTGCTTGTTTAAATTGAAATAAAAAATCTGGTGGTGTTTGTTTTTTTTTTTTCCCCTCACAGTAGCTTAAAATACATTATGTGAATATATTACTATGTGCAACATAAAATATTTATCTGTTTTTCTTTTGTCTTTCTTTTCTTTTCTTCTTATCTTTCTTGCTTCAAAAAAAACCCCAAAACAGTCTAATCTCAATGTTGTGAGTAAGATTAAGGACAGAAACTCATTCAAGAAAGCACTGGGGGTGGCCGGAAGGAAGGAAAGAAGCAGCCGAAAATCCGACAGCAGAAGCAGGGTAAGAAGCCCTTGCTGGAGCAAAGCAGGTCCTATCAGAGAGTGAGCAGAGGTGTTGGAAACATAAATGGAACCAAGCTGAGAAGAGAAACAGATGTTTGGATCCGGGGAAATTTGGCAACATCTAGACATTTGCCGGTCAGGTGAATCACTGTGATATAGAAACCATCTCAAAGAACTGTTACAAAAAAGATCGGAGTGCTTGAACACCTCTCCTATGAGGACAGGTTGAGAGAGTTGGGGTTGTTCAGCCTGGAGAAGGCAAGGCTCTGGGGATGCCTTATTGTGGCCTTTCAGTACTTAAAAGGGGCCTATAAGAAAGATGTGGACAGACTTTTTGGCAGGGCCTGTTACGACAGCCAAGGGGTAATGGTTTTAAACTAAAGGAGAAGAGATTCAGGCTAAACATGAGGAAGAAATTTTTTACAATGAGGGTTGTGAAACACTGGCCCAGGTTGTCCAGAGAGGTGGTAGATGCCCCATTCCTGGAGACATTGAAGGCCAGGCTGGTTGGGGCTCTGAGCAACCTGATCTAGTTGAAGATGTCCCTGCTCATTGCAGGAGTTTGGACTAGATGACCTTTGAAGATCCCTTCCAACCCAAACTATTCTCTGATTCTATGATTCTATTTCCAGGCAGAAAAATAAAGGTAGAGCTCAAGTGAAAAGGTGTCTGTTGCACATCTCATGTACAAACATCTGCCTCCTAGGAAAGCAGCCTGGATGCACCATGATGCAGACAGTGTCTTTGGGAGCTTTTTGAGAGGGCTGGACTGAAGTAGCTCAGAGAAACACAGTCCATGGGTCATGGGTAGCACTTTTGGAGGCAACAGTGAGCAATCTGGTCTCCAAAAACAGAAACCAAGTCCTCCAAGACAGAGGATGATCAGACTGGTAGAGGAGACTTTCAGGAACATCATAAACACATCATAAAATAAGATGAAGTCCAGATAACACCCACGACATCACGTGGCAGGAAGTCATGACATTAGACCACTGATGGGGAAATGACTGCAGTGCTGAGGCCTTCCTATCTGATGATGGGCATGCACCTTTCTGTTCTGGAACTGGGACCCACGACGAAGGGAAGAGGTGGGCTGTTACAGTGGGTTTGGCACCTAGGAACTAGGGGTCAGGTGAGTTTGCAAGACCAGAGGGCACAATGCAGTCATTTGTTTGCTGGATGCAAAGGTTGTAAGAATGGCAAAAAGGTTCTGGATCACTAGGTAAGAAGTACTTGGTTCAGGAAGCCTGCCCTTCTGCTGTCTGTAGGTACCAGTAGCACAGGGAACAGGCAAGAGAAAGGCTTTGGAGATAAAATCTTGGTCTCTGCAAGGGAAGAAAAAGACAAGGGCTTCTACGTAGTAATGTACTTGCATACCACACAGGACCATAAGCAGACAGAAATGCAAAGATGCTTGGCTAAAAAGTGAGGTTTCATATTCATAATGGAGACACTTCTGTACGAGATATTAGATGCTGGAAACAAGAAGCCTGTACTAGAGGGATGGAGATCATTTCAAGCTTAAGGGAATGTTAGCACCTGTTAGCACTTCAAATAGAGAAGGTCATGAGTGAGCCTCTCACTGATAAGCGTGTGGCAGGGGCCACTGGTAGAGTAGGAAGGGCAGAAGATGGAGGCTGCAGAATAGCATATGGTATAGAATGAGGCCTCTACTATTAATAAAGACAAAGAGTAAAACTGCTTAAGGAGTCTGTAACAGAAGGTGCAACTGCTGATTCTGCTGGCATGCAAGCTCCTGTTTGAATTCTTGCAACTGAAGAGCCATTTTCTAAGTGAGCGGAATGTACTTTAGTTCAACATCCTTATGTAAAAAATGAAGGCCAGAATATCCTCCACAGTCTCACTCAACTTCAGAGAAGGGAACAACAGAAGAACAAAGAGATTGTCTTAAAAAAAGGGTAGCTAAAATACCTAATGCAGTATGGATGCTCCCTTGGGACACCATAAGGAAAGCACCTATCAAAAGGAGCTTGAAGAAAGGTAAAAAGGAGCTAAAAAGATGAGAAAAGTTAAATTTCAAGAGTTGCTTCTGAAGTCTTTGAAATCTATTCATCTAAAAAGTACACAAGCTAGTGAAGTTGAAGAACGAAGAAGAATACAAGAATACAAGAGTGGGCTTAGATCATCAGCTCAAGAGAGGTACAGTGAAATGATGTGATTCTAGCTACAGGCAGATAAAACAGTAAAATCTGTCCCAAGTGCGGGGTAGTAAAGGGGAATTCAGAAGGCATCTAAAGCACCGATTGCATTACATATATGAGATAACTCAGTAACGGAAGAACCATTTACACAGAGGTGAAGGATAGCAGCAACGTAGTATTTTAAATTGTTTTGCAATGCGTGAAGTCAATAAGAATCTGTGAGTGGAGAGCTTTAGGAATTTTTGTGCATTTCTCATTTCATTCCAAGAGCCAAAAATGCTTTCTAAGCATCAATTTACTGAGATAGATAAAACTGTATGGCTTAAGAATGAAGTCACATCTTAACTAGGACTCAACAGTCACCTAACACATTTTCCAAACGCTCAGAAAAAGCACATCATTATTTCAGTGTGAGGCTAAAATGGACTTTGGAGCCAGCTATTATAGTAATCTCACAGAAGGAACAAATAAAGCCAGAGACCGTTAACGACTAAAACGAGTCAAGGCTTTGGATTTTCTCTGTCTGCTGGCACTCCCCTGCCATCACTGCGGGCTCTGAATCAGAAGCTCACTCAAAAGGCACAGCTACCTCACCTGTTGCATTTCCAGCACCATTCTTAGAAAGGCTGTGTCTGCACATGCATCTGGCACATCCCTGCAAAAATGATAAAATCTGTAGAGATACAAGCACAAGCTGGTAGCAGAAGAAAGCAATATTACAAGTTAAAGTGAGAGTCACATTAAGAATGCTTTTGCTGAACTAATCACCATTTTCTAATCTTTGTTGTTGTAAAGATATACAGAGAACAATAATAAACTCCAGACAGTAATTAATGAATACTTGCTGATTTCCTACCAAAGCAGCAATTGTCAAATTTTTACAAACAAATAATTTGTGAAAGCTAAAGATTAGGAAACCTTCAGAAAAAAAGTACTGCTGCAAAAAAACAAGGGGAAAAGGACAAATGGGAGAAAATAGAAGAATAGCAAAGAACTCTAAAGCAATAAGCCAGCTAAGGAGTTCAGCCTCTTGGTACTTTCCATTTAGAGATTTTGTATGACTTGCATATCCCTAAACAGTTCAATAATCAAAATGTCTCTTGTCACTCAAGAATCGTATGGTAAAAAATCAGCACCTAAGTCCACCTGAAACTATTTTTAAAAAGAGCTTGAGACACTTCTGAAAAACTTTATTTCATCTAATTTTAACCAGTGACTGCATGTGGTAAAATGAGACCAGCTGCAAACATTAACCGGTGAATATAATTCAGACAAACGCAGGCTGAAATACATGTCTACAGACCATCATGAATGACTATTAGCAATCACAGTATTTTAGGTATTTTTCCAACCCTCTAGTAGCTACTTTTTATTGAAAACATAACCATGTACTTTGTGAAACTCAAAACTATGATTCCAAAATACACTCAGATTATATATTAATCCAAGCTGAATGCCCTTTCCATACCTTGTATTCAAAATAGGCCCTAGATCCTCTTGATTACTGAACAAGTCATTAAACTTTTATGATCACACTGGGCAAACAGTCAAAATGCCAGACAAATTACTGAGCCATTTTTGTGGATTTCCAGCACTGACACTATCAAGTTGATGTTCACCAACCTCAGTCAATTCAGAATGAGAGAAAAGAGATCAAGATCATTAAGCACCATCTTGAAACATGAAATCTCATGTACTGCACCTGAGTTAACTTGAATAATATCTGGAACCATCATATTGAGCTAACATGCGTTTCTGAAATACATAAGCCTCTCTGATTTAAGTGATTTTGACCTATTTGGGAAGGTCACACTTGATCTTCTGCATTTAATCTACTTTAGTGAAGTATATGGAAATAAACTACACATATGTAAACAACTAAATCTAAGCTCTATTGTATTTTCAAGACCTCCTATACATAGAGTATGTTAATATATTTTTATCCCAAGTAAATCACAACGCACAGAAATCTGCGAAGCAACTCTAACTTGAGTCATTACATGAACTCTCATTATTATTTTTCCTCTTGAATCAGGCTGGTGTGACTTGATGTCCAACCACTGCAAATGTGGAGAGGAGACTCTTCAGTACTCCAGGGAAAATATTAACACACAAAAATTCAGCCATAACAATACTAAAGAAAATACTGTGACCCTGATATTCTTTGGCCTGTCTGGGATTTTTCATCCTGAAAGGTAAAAATCTTACAGATGCTTTAACATTTTCATAGTGACTGAGCAGTTTTGGCTTGAGGAATCACTGCACTTCGAGAGATAATCAAAGAGATTACAGAAAAAAGTCAAAATATTAAAGTGAACCTTAGCACTTACCAAGTAAATGTCTTAAACTGACTCAAGAAAAGGAATTTTTTAAGGTAATCTCAAAAACTGTAAAATCAACTAAGAGAAATCCTAAGATTATCTGGATTATATCTTAAAATCATGAGGGTTACCCACATTAAAAGATGCACACAAAGCCTGCCTTTTTAATAATTATTTGCCTATTGCTATACCAACTGATCAATTTCTTTCTCCTATTAATAATTACTATGGTGTTAGATTTTTTAAAGCACATTTTCCAACTTGTTCACATACTACCCCTACTTAGCTATAATCACAGCAAGATGTTCTAAGACGCCAAGCAACAGTTCCTCAAACATCAGCTCCATGATTTCAAGCAATACAATGGTCACATGCAGTGGAAATGAAATCGCATCAGAAATTTATTACTAAGTCTGAATCTGTTTTCCTAGATATACACTCCTGAATCTGTAATTGTATTGAATGTGAATTAAAATAATTTATTAAGTGCACGATTATTATTCTGGAGCTGTCTCTATAGGAAGTCATAAAACACTATGTTACATATTTAAGAAGCTGTCCAGTTTACCGTGCATTACTTTGTTTTTTTTTAAACTTCAGAAGAAATTTTAACAGGAACACAGCATGCAATGGTTGTTGAACTTTTCTGTAGGATTCATTTAAAACAGAGAAACAATTTGGTATCAACAATCTCATTATATCTTCATTTTCTGGATTTGTACTTATTAATTAGTAATTTAACATTTAATTAACTCATACTTATTAAGAAAACATCAGTTGCTAAATGCTAAGAAGCGCTTGTTCCATATATATTTTATAGAGGCAAAGTTTTAAGCTGTAGGGAATAAAACCAGCAAGACATACTAGTAAATATCAAGTAAGTCAAGTATAAAACCAAATACAGAAGAGAGGTCATTATTTAATTATTCTCTCTTTTTAATATCTACAGGTAAGGAAAACAGAACACGGAGTTTAAGGTCTGAAATTATTCTGTTGGGTCACTCATGCATTTTTCTTTTTGTTTATTTTTTCGAAAGATAAAACCCAAACCACTATTCTGCAAAGAATGGAAGGAACAAGGAAAACAGACATATTATAAGGCACAAAGATACCTGTTGCAGAAATACAGCACTTCCCAGACAGCAGACATAAGGGAAATTCTGGTCTCTGTCTCTCCCCCAGATTCATTCACCACAGTGCTGGCAGGCAAGTACTTGATGCCTGAAAGAATATCAGTGCAAGAAACACACTTGGCATTCTGGGCTGCTGTAAAACAGCTCCAGCGACACTGCTAGCGAGATTTGTGCTGATGAATTGCTGCGTGACTTATCTTTTTGTTTTGCTGTTAACTGCTGTTCACGTTTTTAAACATGTTCAGATGCCATCTTCACATTGCAAAACAGCCAAATTCAATGGCTGCCTGTAGCCTCTGTTTGGCTTAAGGCTCCAGAATACTTTATTACCCATGCTCGAAACTGCCTAGAACATCCTTATAGAAGTGACAACTTAAGCCAGATGCTGGTTTTCTTTTTTCTCTGTGAAGTTTGATCACAGCCCTCGAACTTTGACAAGTCAAAGTGCAGAGGAACTGATTACTAACACTACAAATCACTAAAAGCAAAGTCTACATTCCCTCAAAACTGTCACAGGCTTTAATAGTCTTCTTTAAATCCCAGTTTGACCTGTTTCCTCCCTTCTGCAAAACAGCAACATGTCTTTGCAGGAAAGGGCAGTTCCTTCTCCCCTCATCTGTGAGCAGATTGTTCTGGAAAGCAGCTCTCTGTACTCCCATCCTGCAGCCCTGGAGAAGGAATCCCGAGGGCCTCTTCTGGTACCGCTATTTCCTAAATGAATGCCTCTGTCCTTAAATAAATAAATTTGGCTCATTTCCCCCTAATTAGATTACTTTGCAATTTGTAAGTCAAATAATATTTTGCCCTTTTTTTTTTTTTTTTAAGTAAAAAAAAAAATAATTGTACCAAATCACATTGTTCTCTGTCCTGACCGGTAAGTACAAGATTCTTCAATTTATAAGATTCCGTCTATGCAAAACAAAACAGAAAATTCAAGTTAGCATATGCTTGCGCTCTTTCCACATTAATAATCAAGACAAAGAATGGGACTGTTCCCAGCGTCAAGCTCCTGGCAACATATGCTTTGCTGTCTAGCCTACTTCACTGTTTTATCTTTTCTTCTTTAAACAGTGTTTAGATTTTTTCTTTTTGCCCTGTGAGATCAAGTTTTTCCTTCAGCTACTGTGAATTCATGACAGATGATAGCATCAAAGGCTAGACCTGCTCTATCTAATTTCTTCCAGATAGGTCATATTTTTCTCAGGTTTGACAAGTGTCATTGAGAGAGTCTTCAGTTTTTCAGTACATGAATGTACAGGCATGAATTTTACACGAAGAAACAAAACACAAATAAGATTCAGTTATCACTGGTAACCTGGTTCAAGCTTCTTAGAAAATTCCAGACATATGTCCTTATTAATACACATTTACTTGTAAAACTAATTTTAAAAAGGAGAGTGAAGGCTAATCAACTGATTTGTTGTTGGCATTTTATTCTCAGCTTTTGTCACAGCACATTGGTTGCAAAAAAACAGGAAAAAACCCACAAGTTTGAATACTGAAGAGACCACAAACCAAGATTATTTATGTTAATGTAGCAAGTAAAAAGACTGAGGAACTCAGCACTGGCCTCCAGTTTAACAAGTGTGGGTACACAAGATGGAAATGGGGACATGCTATGGAAGGAGAAATGCAGAAATACTGCCTGGACCTGCATGGGTGCTGTTAGAAAAGCAAAATACGAACTTGACTTGAGATGCTAAGCAATGCCAAAGGCAACAAGAACAGCTCCTGTTGCTACATGAACAGTAAAAGATGAACAAGGAAAATGCAAGCTCAGTGCTAAATCAGTAATCACAGGCACAGATAAGGTTAAGGTACCCGATGCCTTCTGTGTCTTAGCCTTCACCAACCAGGTCTCCCAGGGTTCTGTGTCTGGAGCAAGTGTTCAAGGAGGAGAGAACCTATCAGCAGCAGAGGAGGATCAAATTCATGGATCACTTGACAAATTTAAAGCCACACAACCCCACAGGACTAGAGAGGATGCACATGATGGTGCTGCGAGAGCTTTCAGATGACACTGAACGGCTGCTCTTTGTCATGACAGAGATAGCTAAGGTCTTCGGTAACTGCAGAAAATTAAATATTACACCAGTATTTAAAAAATGTCAAGATGACACATCAGGGTACTACAGACCAGTAGGTCTGACACCTGGAAAAATACAGAGTAAGTTGTCTTGAAAGCCACTTCTAGGCACATGTAATAGAAGTAGTTTATTGGGAATAACAAGCCAAGGGTAGTCATGCTTGACAACATCACCACCTTCTGTAATGAAATAACTAGATCTGTGGATGAGGTGAGCCATGAATACCACCCACCTTGTTTTTAGAAGGATTTGACATGGTGTCCCACAGCATCCTTGAATCCAAGCTGGGATGTTATCCAGCTACGTGGACTTAATTTGTACTTGACCTGAAAGCTTTTTATGCGTGGAGCTTCTTAGGGGTCTATTCTGAGACCTATTCTGTTTAATAACTTTATTAAAAACATAGAGGAGAAAACAAAATGCACCCCCATCAAATATGTGGGCAATACCAAGATGAGGAAGAACAGTCATAGAAACAAAAAAAACTAAGTTGGAGGGAACCTCGGTAAGTCATTTAGTCCACACCACAATCAAAGCAGGTCTAGTTAGACCAGGCTCCACAGGACCTTATTCAACTGAGTTTTGGGTATCACCAAGGATGGAGATTTCACAAATTATGTGGATATGTTCCTAAATTTGAACTGCGTGACAGAAGCATAACTCTTTGTATTGAATCTGAAATTCCTGTGTTCCAACTAGTGCCTGATGTCTCTCATCCTATCTGGGTGCAACTTTGAGAGGTGCACGAACAAACCAGAGGGAGGGTGTGCCATTCAGAGGGAGCTGGACAGACTGAAGAAATAGGCCAGCAGGAACCATATGACACACAAAACGGACAAAAGCGAAGTCCTGCTTCTAGGAATAAGCACCTGCAATAGTCCAGGCTGGGAAATAACTGCCTGGGGAGTAGCTCTGTGGAGAGGGACCTGAGGTTCCTGGTAGACAGCAAACTGAGCATGACCCACCAGTGTGTCCTGGCTTAACAACATCCTGGGCTGTCCTAACAGGAGTGTAGCCACTACATCAACAGGAGTGATTGCACACACTGTGCACACACACAGGGCAACAAAGATGATTAAGTGGAGCACCTCCCTTATGAGGAAAGACTGAGGGAGCTGGGTCTCTTTAGTTTGGAGAAGAGGAGACTGAGGGGTGACCTTATTAGTGTTTATAAATATATAAAGGGGGAGTGTCATGAGGATGGAGCCAGGCTCTTCTTGGTGGCAACCAACGATAGGACAAGGGGTAATGGAATCAAGCTGGAACACAAGAGTTTCCACCTAAATTTTAGAAGAAACTTCTTCACAGTGAGGGTAACAGAACACTGGAACAGGCTGCCCAGGGAGGTTGTGGAGTCTCCTTCTCTGGAGACATTCAAAACTCGCCTGGACGCCTTCCTGTGCAGCCTTATCTGCTCCGGCAGGGGAATTGGACTAGATGATCTTTTGAGGTCCCTTCCAATCCCTAGCATACTGTGAAACTGTGAAACTGTGACTGTGTTTGGAATGCCGCATCCAGTTTTTGCCCGCAACAATATAAGATGTTGCTAAACCAGGAGGAGCTCAGTAGATGGTCACTATCAGAAGGTAAAGAGCTGACACATTTTATGAGGAGAGACTGAGGGAACTGAGCTTCTTTAACCTGAAGAACATATGGTTCAGGATGGGCACTGGACTCAAAAGCAACCTTCCTTTATGAAAAAGGAGGTTATACACAAGGTTGACCTAGGTTCTTACTGAGGTCCATGTCTGGAGGATGAAACACAGTGGCCGCAAATTAAAATGAGGGAGGCTCTAACCGGCCTGACATAAAGAAAACAAATGTTCAGTATCAGGAGATTAAGTACTGTAACACGTTGCCAAGGGAAGCTGCAGAATCCCTGTCTTTGGAAGTTTTCAAGGCACACCTAGACAAAGTCCTCAGCAACCTGCTCTAAGGTCGGTTTTGATCTTGTACTCAGAAAATAGTTGGATTACGAATTGCCAAGGTCCCTTCCAAGGGGCAAAAATCTACAGTTCTAACTAGATCTTTTCAAGAAAGCACTAACCTGGTAATTAAAACCAAAGAACAAAAATACACACCAACCAAAACTGCTAGCGGGATAGCTATCTTCTATTTGCCTTATATAAAGTTTTTCTAGTTAGTTAGAATTAACATTGCATTATCAAATACTCTTAGTGCTCATATACTGCAGAGTTATCAAAACAATACTAAGTTGTTTCCACTTTAATGATTCAAGAATTTAGTAATGCTTACTTCATGAGATATAAAACAATGATTTATTTCTCTGATGGCATATAATTTCTACAGCAACATGCAAGTAACAATTTCAGCTCTTCATCATTTAGAGGTAAACATGGTGGGAAGAATATCACTTTGCTGCTTAATAGAACAGACAAAAAAGGACTAAAAATTTTGTTATTTTTCCTTTTTTTTTTTGAGGGAGAGAGAATGGATGATATTTACAAAAAGAAAAGAATACCAAAGTGACTCTTTTATTCCAGTTTATGGCAAAATTTCTATTAAATTTTTTTCTTTGATCAGTACCAGCACAAACATACAGGACACAAAAAAATTATGAACCCAATTATCTTTCCATAATGAATTACTGCTGGTAGTTGATTTTAGAAAACTCATAATGCACATTAAATATTAAAGCAAATAAACTATGTAAATTGATTACTATTTGTCTTTTGTGTGTATTTGTTTCATGTAACCAGAATGTTTTTCAGAAGTTTCACACAACAGAGCTACAGGTTTTCAGATCCTAAGGCTAAAACATGAGCTGTGGGATAGAGATATACCCAATGCTCCACTGTAATGTTTATATTTAGCAGTGTTCATCCTTAAATTGCCTTTTTAAATGGAAGATATTTTCTAGTCCTACTTACCATTCAACTACGATTTCCCTTATAAAATACTGAGATTCTTTATACATTAAAACGTATACATTAAAATGTATAAAGCATCTACACTAATGGAAGTTACCAAAGTGGTTTGACTATGGAATGTATGATGAAATATTACAATAGTACGCTTTAACTGAATCTAGACCTTTTTCCTCTCTAGCCTCTGTCCCACATTGTGCCAGTAAGAAAGAATCCAACATGCTTTTCCTAAACCACAGACAAATGTTTCTGTCAGAACTGCGTGACCCACTTCACCATAATCTACTGCGGTAATAGAATAGGACAAAAATTACGAAAGGATGCTGTCTGACAAACAGGTCTGGAGCTGTCTGCTCACTACAATCACAAGTACTTTTTAACATTCACCTTATAGGTGTTCCCTGGTTTGCTCCTTAGAGATAAAAAAGACTAGCAAGGACCTGCACTTCTGCACATTTAGTTGCAAAAAGTCTACTTCAAAGAAAATTTGTTCTTATAATCCCTAAACACTATTAGTATTTTAGAACCAACAACTAGAAATGGTAAAGCAGCCCCTCGATGGAAGGACAGCAGGACCATGAGCTCTTCATCAAGTGTTAATACTAACTACACAGCATCAGTCCCTCTAGAAAAAGAAATTATCATATATATATAATTATATATAGGGTATACACGTTATATATAGAAATATACATATGTATTTTAAAATCTATGAATACAACTATACATATATATGCATGTGTGTATACGTGTGTACACACACATAACGACATACAACTTCTTGCAGTAGTATACAGTAAGAGGATTAGAGTCATCAAACTCAATGCTATTTATGTATCTGTCTACTATGCTAATATGTGAAAACTTATCCTCAATGCTCGATTAGACCCTTTCTTTTAACATGGTATTAGATCCATACACTAAATTTATTCTACAGTGTTCTTATAAAAACAAGATATTTAGTAAGTGATTAATATCTATACATTCATAAGTAGTGGGGGAAAAACCCTCAGGCCTCTATAAAAAAATAAATGCATTTTGATACCGAGTCCATAGCATACACCAGCTTTTGAAACTTGCTGTGATTTGCTGCCACAATCAGACTAAGCTTGCATCATAGTCCATCAGTTATAAACAGAAATAAAACCCCTGTTACTAAGGAAAACCACATACTGTGATCCTAGAAGAAGGTAATACATCTCTAGCTGAAATTGCATAAAGGTTTATTGTATCTTTCTTTGAAGCGCTGATCACAGCTACTGGGACTTGTCTTGCATCAAACACACAAGAGTCGTTTGGGTTGGATGACAAAACCCTATTGAGTTAGCTTCTACAAGATTAAACACTACAGCAAGCAGTTATTAATGCTGGCAGAAAGGTTTTGCTTGTTGTTCTGCTCAGAGGGGACCATGTAATCCCCAACTCAGCATTATTTGTTCCACAGTCATGTTCCTTATATTCAAGCAAAACTATGAGCAATGTATGCAGACTGAATACCTTCTTTCATGGATGTTAAATTAAATTATTAATATTTTGTAAAAATTAAAAGTAGTAGCTATAATTATTCTTAAATGAATACCGTGTTATAAAATAAGTAGCATAAACTATTAGGTTTACACTCAGAATGAGCCTTCAAAAAGAGTGGTGATGGGTACATGCAGACTGACAAATCCCGCTAAATATTGCAGGGAAATAAAGACATTTGTAATGACACATTAAATTTCAGATAACCTTATTTTTGTGGGTCTAAATGAAATTTTTGCTCTGTCAGCTGATGTCATGGTTGCACAAAATGGAATTTCCCTTTCATTCTCATCAACATCTGCTTCTCGATCCTTTTCATTTATTCTGTGGTCCCTGGCACAGGCGTCAGAGTGGCAGGCCTGTCTGGTGAAGTTCTCGCTAAGATACAGGGGAAAAAGCTGTCTCAGGTCTCCCACACAGGATCTGGAGGAACCAAGTCTACAGATTAGAGTGCATTTCAGAATCCAGATCCAGTCAAATCTTGCATGTGTTCCTGTCCATCAACCTGAGCACACTACAATATCATGTCTGGAACTGAACATGTATTCTAGGCTCCTAATACTGCTCAACCACACAGAAAGCAGCTGTGATTCCTGTCTTAAACAGTAGTCTCCATACCCTACCCGGCAAGTGAGCACAGACCATAACAGTGTTGCTGTCAATTATCCATCAGTTCAAGTGCTAGAGCACAGACCTGCACGTCCAAGAAGTCCACGCACTGGTGGCAATTCCTGTCAAGGGACCTTATGACTCCCTATGACAGAAGTTCTCCCCCGGCAGCATTAAAGATAAACCATTTAAAAAGATAACACCAAAAATTATTTCATGGAAAAGCACGCTGTAGTCTGTATGCAAACAACCAGATGGAGAAAGGAGGCAACTTTCATTTGCATAACGACGTTAACTGGAAATGCTTTGCAAACACAGTATTAACAGCATGTAATATATCATTGTTACTATAGTGTCATCCCCAAACAGCACTGATGGGATCTAAGCCTCATTATAAGATGCACTCTATAAATGTATATGCAGAGACACAAACCATACTTCAAAAAACCTTTCACCTCTTACAGAATATCATCTACCCCAACCCACTACAACAGAAAAGGGAACAGATGGTTCAGATGGCAACTGTAAACAAATTTTACAGATAGCTAAACTGCTCCTAATTATATCAGTTTTGAGATCTCCTGTCACACTTTCACAATTTATAGTATGTAGCGCCCTTAACCTCCCTGTAAAAATAAATACGGACTCCCTGCTTCAAGTCTGACACTTTATCAAGGGGAGTTTTTCCTTGCTCCCTCTATTCTTCCAGAAGGTACGGAAAAGAGTTTCCCTTGGCTACCACATGAACTAGGAAACCATCGGAGAAAATAGCAGCTCAAGTAAAACTCACAGTAGTGCTAAGCTCACGTTTCTCTGCGGTCTTGCCTTAACGTTGCCTCCTTGTATGACAGTACCTGATGAAGTCTTGGCCAGCCTCTCAAAGACCCCAGGAACTGGGGCCTCAGAAGGTCATCGACTCAAGTCTCCCGCTGTGGGTGAAGGTGGCAGGAAAGCATCGGAGCGTTGCTGTCTCTCTGTCTCTTTATTTGCACTCTATTGATCCTTACTCTCCCCTCCTCCAATTTTAATGGACAACTAGTGGTCAGTTATGATAAACTATTTAAGTTCTTGTTATTTTCACTGCTTCTCCTTACAAAAGAAAGTCTAAAGCTAATTACTATCTTGCAGAGAAAGAAAAGGATCTTTTGTTACCTACAAGGGACATTTCTAGGTGGTAACAACAATTAAAGTGCTGAAAAGCACCATCTTAATTTAAGAGTTTAAGTATTTTCTTAGCTTTCAGAAAACTGAATGTCTAAAACCTGCATCATATATCATTATTATAATTGGGGGTTTTATGCTGTTTTCCCCCAGATAAAAGGCACATGCAGGTTGACAGGAACCACACACACGGATCCAGGTTGGAAACACAATCCTTTCTGTTCACAAAGCAAGTACATACACTCTTCCCCGCACCATGACACAAAGCATCAGTTACATGCAGAAAAGAGAAAGAGTGCATGCACCTTAGGTCAAACTGCTGTCCTGAAACAAGACTACGCTGAGCTCATTCACTGTCACATCTTTGCGAAGCCTGCAGCTGGGTTTGGTTACTAATCTTCACTCTATTTAACAACGGAAGTTTTATATTCATCTGCGAAAGTGCACGTAATTTAAACTGCACTTCAAATTCTTTAATGTTTCACAAAGTAGGAGTTGGTTCGCATTAAGTCTAAGTTATTATCATAATACCTTTAATTTCATTTTCAGTCCTGTGTTATAGCAATATTTTTAAACAGAGGTGTTACACTGATGCACGTATTCAACACTGATTACTTGCGAAACACAGAAACACAAGAAATTCAGTCAAAATCAAACAGATACTTTAGGGAAAAAGTGCTCAACAACCCTTAAGCAAGCAGGAAAAAAAATGCTGTTCGAATACATCAGCACTTGTTCTTAACTTATTTTCTTAGCAGGCATATCAGGAATTTTATATACCTGAACTGAGTTTAAAACCTAGTATATCTTATCAAACTCCATCGAAGCCTTAGTAACTGAGGGAAACATTTTTCTTCCGTGGGAAACACTGAAAAGTATCAGATCTAACACTACTTCAAGGACTATTGGTCTTCCCATGCCAGCATTCCTAGCCAAAGACGAGAAACAATGAGTTGGTTTCAGATTCTAGCAAGGTGAATACAAAGTCATCCAAAATTTAAACTGCTTCAAGCTGCAGCTAATTAGAAAACCAATGGGTGCATACAGGGAACACAGAAAGTATTTAAAGAGTACTAGGAAGATGATGGATCCTGATCCAGTGAGGAACAGAATGCTTCATGAAGAATAAAGACAGAACAAACAACTGTGCAGGGACAAAAGGACATCTATCAGTGTTCAAAGTCTGAGCTCTTTGCTCATTTGCCCACTGCTTGATACTGAGTTTGTCCACAGCTTCCATCTTCTTCTTCTTTTTAAGAAAATCCACCCTCTCTTTGAGTACTCCATGTAAGAACATAAAATAAAGCAAAAAGGCTTTTGGTCATGGAATAGTAAATTCGTAACTATTTTCTAGTAATGGACTGTAACACCCATAACTAACTGCTCTGTATTTCACATCATCAACACCACATTCTCTTCTAGACTCTCTAAGAAACTTTGATTAATATATCTCAAATTCTTCATATATCTATGTGTGTATATATATACACACACACACAAACTTCTAAGTATTTTCTGAAATACATCAGTCCAGTCAAACAGGTGACAAGGATGAGTGGAGTAATCCTTGGATGTGAGTGTAAGCAAACTCATCAGAAAATTTAGGTTTGGAAATGATATCAGAAGATCATCCAGTCCCACCTCCTGCTGGGACTAAGTTGTCCAGGGCTTAAACTTGACACGTCTTGAAAACCTCCAAGTGTGGAAACTGAACCACTTCTCTGGGCAACCCTCTTCCACTGTTTCAAGTCTCCTTGTGGTAAAAAAGTTTTTCTTGTATTAGGTCTGCTCCTCTCATTTTCAGCTTTTGCCTCTCTCTTTTTTTCTTCCATGTGCCACTGTGAAAACTCTTCTCAGTAACATCCTGTGAGCCACTGGAAAGCCACCATTAGGTCCCTCCGAAGCCTCCACGGTGAACCCGATTATCATAGGCTCTCTTCATAGGACACATGGTTTAGTCCCCTGCCCATCTTCGGTGCCCCCTCCACTGAACTTGCTCCAGTTTGTTGATGTCTCTCCTCTATCGGGTGGGGTGTGTGTGCAAAACTGGGCACAGTCATTTAATTGTAGCCAAAAGAGTCCTGGTTAGAGGGGGATAACCACTTCCCCTGACACCCTGGCTGTGCCCTTGTTCACACAGCCCAGGGCACTGTTGCTGTCCCTGCAGCCAGGGCACGCTGCCAGCTCACACCCAGCTCACGTCTGCCAAGGCCCCAGGTCCCTCTGCTGTCCCCAGCCAGGCAGGGACCAGCCTCAGTCATTGCATGGACTTACTGCTTGCCAGATGCAGGACTTGGCATCTGTCCTCCTTGAATTTCCTAAGGTTCCTCTGCTTGGCCACTCCTACAGCCTGTCTAGGTCTCTCTGGATGGCAGCCGTGTCCTCAAGGGTATCAAGTGGTCACCCTAATTTGGTGTCATCTGCAAAACTGACTAGAGAATTCTCTGCTATTTCCACCAAGTTATTGGTAAAGACACTAACAGGTCAGGTCCCAGGATATTCCACTTGCTACTGGCCTTCAGGTATAGTATATACTTTAACCACTACCCTGATCATAAAACCAGCTTTCCACACATTGAGCTCTCATCCCATCCAAACCACAGTGTCCCAATGTAAATAAAAGAATACTGTGGGAGACAGTGTTGAAAGCCTTGCTAAGGTCAAAGTAAACGACACACACTGCTATTCTCCCAGCCTCAAATCTAGTCAGCTTATCAAAGAAGCCAATTGGGCTGGTTAGGCATGATTTACCCCAAGTAAAGCAATGGCGATTGCTTCCAATCATCTTCTCCTTAACGTGCCGATAACTTATATGAGAAAGACCCACTACAGAGGACAGGTCATTTTACATTCCTGTATCATTAACTCCATGGGCACATAATTTTAAAAATGCCTAATCTAAAAAAAAAAAAAAAAGAAAAAAAAAAATAAAAAAAAAAAAAAAAGAAAAAAAAAAATAAAAAAAAAAAAAAAAATATAAAAAAAAAAAATTTCTGATGTCAGTGTCTGTGTGGGGAGCACTTGCTCCAGACCAACCCACTGTCACTAATTAACTTATTTTTCAAGTTTTTAAAGCCTTTAAAGTAACAGAAAATTGCTCTATAAGAAGGCAGGACATATAACATTGTATCCTACAAACACAGAAAATAGGCCTAAAAGTTATACAAATTTATTAAAAAGCCAAGTAAATATAACATACGAAAAGAAAGTACTTGTCCTCCATTTATTTACCAAAGATAAACACAACATAATGTTCCCCACATCTCACATAAACAATTCAAAATCAGGCTGGAATTCTCAGCCTCTGATTTGTTAGTGTTTCGTTTACAAATACATATATTCATCCAATACATCGCAGCAGTGGAACTACTAAGACATGTTATTTCTTTGGTCTTTCCATGTGACTCAGTGTTAACACTAAGTAATGTTAATCTTTGAAATATCAAAAAGATTTAAATAGCATTCAGATAGCCTCTGTCATACCATGCCTAGATAAACAGCATGGCTCTATTCATCTGGTGAAGACTGGTTGGACTCAGATCAACTTAACAAACTATATCAAGCAGTGATGTAAAACCACAGGAACTGGAACTCCAAGCCCAGAGAGGACAGGTTCACTGTCAGACTACACTACCAGTCACCAGCCAGAAGGGTGACAGAAACTGCAACAAGCACAGGAAAAATAGAAATGCTGCGGGGGCAAAACCCACACTCGTAACAAGATGTACATCTAGACCACTGAAAGGGGGAAGGTGATGTTAATGTTAATTTTTAGGCGTTGGCAAAGTTATTGAATGGAAGGGCTAGTCTTAGCTAATCCATGGAGAAGGTGTAACATCTGTTTTGGTCCTCACTTGCGCAAAGGTCTAGTCCACAATATCACAGCCAATAAATCACCTACCGAGACATCACAAAGTACACACAGATCAAACACCTTTGCAGGAGCAAAACCCCAAAGAAATCAGTGTTGTGTTTGATTTCAAGGAAAGGAATCACATTAAAATGAAGCATCTTGCTAAAAAGAGCTTAAGAAGAGCAGCTGTTTTCTCTATCTGTCTTGACTTAGCACCGTTTAGTAGACTATATTGAAGTTTGAGACAAATGAATATAAACTAAAAAGTTATCATGGCTAAACAGTAGGCAAAAGGGCATAATTAGGGATTAAGAAAGCGGTCTTCAGAAAACTTGGAATTGTGTTTAAATTATAAAAGAAAAATATGAACTAACAGGTCAAATGTAGAAAATGAGGCAGGTCAGAACAGCAGCCAAAACTGTAGCTCAAAAACAACTTTCAAAAGGTACAAAAGCCAATGATAAATCCTTTTTCAAGCACACGTGAAGACTGAAAACACTCCTCAGGCATATGTGTCCAAAATGCAAGGTATAAAAATAACGTTCATGAAGGTGAGAGCAGAGCAACTGCATATATTCATTATTTCTGTGTTCAGTGTGGGAAGGTTCGACAAGCACTTTCTAAGGAACTTGCTAAGAAAACAGTCTCAAATTCAATGCCGCAGAAAAAAAGAGATGGAACAAGTAGATGAAACACAGAACAAGAAAGGTGTCAGGTCCAGCTGTTCAAGGAGTTAGTCAATAGTTCCAGTCTCCCTCTCACAAAAAATAATGAAGTAAACCTTAATGAAAAATAGAGAAGTCTGGCAGGGAGCACTAGAATTTGAGGAACAGCTTCCATAGTATATGCTACTAAATAAAATACATGGGGAACGTCTCAACCTGAAAAAACAATGAGTTGAAGGATGTGTGGCAGAGAGCTACATAGTTATGAGTGGCATGGAAAAGGGGAATATGGATCTATTTTTTAATAGCTGTGTTCAGTACAAGGACTAAGGGACGTCAAATGAAACCATCAAGTGGATGTTTCCAAAGAAATCTTCACATAAGGTGCATATAAGCTGAAAAACTTCTTGCCGCAGGATGAATGCTAAAGCTTACACGTGTTCAAAGAGAGATTAGGCATGTTCAGGGACGACAAGTCCATAAAGGAATATTAAGTGTAAAGTTGCCAGGTTCCTGGCTTAACGCTACTTGGTGGGAAGTGCAAAAGTGTTCTGCGTGGCAGCAGGCTTGTTCTGCCCACTTCCTTGGGTGTCTTAGTGGTGGTGTCCCTCAGAAGGGGTACAGGGTACTTTTGATCTAACTTAGAACTGTAATCCAGATGTTATGTTGCTTTCTCTTTCAGAACGCTAGAAGTGTACAGACCCCATTTAAAATCTCACATAAGAGTCAAAAGCAATTTGAGAGGAAAAAAAATAAACTGTCTCTCATGTGTTTAATAGTGGTATAAAAAGCATAATGTAAGCAGCCACTGAGTAACAGATGGACATATATCCACTGTAACAACACTGCTTCAGGTAGCGTTATTTCACACCAGTTCTTACAACCTCAACTGCCCTTGCACCCTACGATAAAGGCAAATCATGCAGTACAGGCACATTTGAAACCTAATCAAGACAATCTTTATTAATGAAAAAAAGGATGTGTAAAAGATCTACGATGGAAAACAATCAGGGAAGTTAGCACAATATTTAATTGTGCACTTTTTAGATGTTGTTTGATTAGCAGTATCTTGTCTTAAAAAGGGTCTCTGAGCCCTTAATTGGCAACTGATTTTAACATCATCAGCATTAGTAAATTCAAAGCCTTGGAGAGCATGATGATGCTCTTTCCTGGCTATAGTTGTAACTTTTGCAGTCAAAACACATGCCTGCAAGAATACATTCCTTGTGAAAGGTGAAGAAAGAATAACAAAATATCATGCACTGTTTTTTAAAGGATAAATTATTAATGCAAATTTTTATGTGGTTTAAAATCAGTATTCAAAAGAAACGGTCTGCATCAAACCAAATGACACTTTTTTAAAGTGTCAAAGGTGTCTGATTACATCCACTCAGAACACTGATGACAGTAATTGTTGAAGATTCACACTTTCAGCCCACCTCCACAGTCCTTGCAAACACCTCAGGCAATTCAGTCTTATTCCTAGACCACAGAGCTGTGTTGCACCCTCTTTATCTTCTCCCTCCAAGAAGAACAAAGTCCTTAACCAGTTTCCCTTCTCCTCCTTTTCACACTAAGGGACTAAGCTACAGCGCACATTCCCCAAGCAAACTTCACAGCAGTGCACACACATCAAGCACGGTGATACACATCAGCAAATCTTTCTGCATCACACAGGCTTAATACCTCAAGAACAGCACCCTACATACAAAGTTATGCTGCTTTTAGGATTGCTTCTTCCTTATTTCTATGAATAGTGTCATGCTTGTAAGTGTAATTAAACTGCAAATCATCTAGCTGTGTAGATACCACTAGTGTCCAGATCCCTGCCCATCTCAAATCTTTAAACTCTGTTGCATGGTTGAGACCTTTCTTAAAAAGATACTACGTCTCTCTTTCTGAAAAACAGGACACTGCGGAAGTCTCATTCCAATTTACTATAAACATCAATATGTAAAAAAGATTTAAAATTATTTCTTGCAAGGCTACCAAGGATGTCGCTTTAGAAAATTACGAATCCTTCAGCTGTACCTGACTGCAAACAAAGGTCCAGCTTATGCAGATTAGTACTCAGTATCAACAACAACAGTCCTTACAGGAAAAGCAGAGAAATTTCTGATAGTCCGGTCTGATGTTAATATGCAAATAATATTCTATCAGACTCCTGGCAGCAGACAACGTTTTTAGGAGACTGTGCTAGCAAGAGATGCTAAAGCTTCTTCACTATTTCAATCAATCTCTTAAGCAAGCTCTGCATTCCTCACCTTTCTCTTTTATATGCGTTTGTGAGCATGCATACATGTAAATAAGGAAAGGAAAAGAACTAGAGCCCTGAACCTTTTCCGAGTAGCTGATCTGCAACATCCCTACCAGCTAAGGGGAGATCTCCACAAAGGTAAACTGGTATTTCTTGTCACCTCTCTAGAGATGAATAAAAAAAAAACGTATGGTAACTTCAGTGCATAAAATAGCCTGAGATGCCTCCTTTGCAGAATGGTTACCATTTAAGTTCAGAAATTGGGCATCTAGCCACATAAGGTACCCGATGATGCGACCTTGTTTCAGACAATTAAGCCTGCAAGGACTGGTTCATCTCTAAGGCACGGCTAAATAATTTTCTCTTTAATCAGTAATGCCCTTCCTTCACTAAACTGTAAAAGCACAGAGGCACCTGCCTTCCTATAAAAACTTTATGTATACTTCAACTATCACTCTTTCCCTGAACTGAAAGAAACAAGATACTACAGGCTGTGGAAAAAAGAGACCTGAAGAAAATGCCCTAGCTTTGAAGCACTCCTTTCATTTTTCTTCATTCTTAAGAGTCTTTTTAACAAACCTAGGCTTCAATAGGTTACAACATCCAGCATTTCTCAACTAAGCTTTTCCCTTTGGTGACAGTGGATTCTGACAGCAGGTGGGCTCTCAAGGCACAATGACTGTTCTGGACTTTGAACAGAAGATCTTATTGTGCCATTATTCTGCCCTTCTATTTCATCTGGCTAAATCTCCTGGATATCTTCAGGACAGTTGCGATTTTAGAGATCAAAACATCCTCAGAATGTTTGGCATAAGGAGTTATGTTTTCAAATCTAAGTGGTCACTTCCGTCAAAGAAAACAAGATATATATGTGCAAAAAGAAATAATATTTTAGGGCAGATGCTTTAGCACATTTTTGTGCCTCCTCCCTCTTCCAAACCTTACAGATGTCAGAAAAACAGACTCTTTTTTAATAGTCCATTTTGTTTTCTAAGGGTTTGGCAGCATCCTCAGATTGATTGCTTTTCATTATCTGATAGAGAATCAGAGAATAAACAGAATAATATTCCATCCTAAAAGTCCTTCAGAGAAGGATTTTCCAGGAAGATGTCATGTTCTTTGCCACTTTATCAATCACTGCCTACATATGAATTTTGGCTAGAAGGTGTTAGCGGTTTTATTTGTTGGTGGTAGTGTTTGGTTTTTTTTTAAATTGTTGGGGCTTTGTTTTATTTTGTGTTTTTTATGTTTCATTTTGTTTTCCAGAAAGTAAGATGTACTTGAAAAGATATTTTGACTCTGGTCTGAGAAAATGTCTGGTCAGTGATGACTCTGCTTCACTAAGCTCCAAGCTGAAAGACACTGACTTACTCTCCAGCAGGCATCTCGGCAGATTTATACAGCAGTGAACTAATGATGAACCCTCAGCACCATCTTCCCTGAGCAGAACAAGGGTATATACGCTGAGGAGTTATTATTGCGAAGCTTTTCTACTTCAGATTCTGCATCCTCACAGAGCAGCTCTTCTGACTTATCCGTTAACTTTCCTTATAGTCACCCGTGAAGCAGGAAAGAGAGGTTGTCCTAGAACAGTAGCTCAGACTGCAGCAACCACACAGCCACACTTGCTATTTTCTAGTGAAGAGCAACCTTTGAAAAAAAGAGGTTTGCTACCCAATTCCCACATTATGCAGTCTGGAGATTAAATAATAATGTCAGTCAAAGCTGAGTGACAGGCAGTGTACAAGGCATGCATTTCCATTGGAACTAAGGGAGTACAACCCTACCAGTGCAGCTTGTTAGCCCTCAGGTCATTTGGACCTTACTTGGTCACCAGGCAAACAAACCCATTGGTGCTGATTTACAGGCAGTTTCACGTGTGTAAGGGCTGAACTCCCTCTGTTCATTTTGTCAGAGTAACCCTTCAGTCGATAGCACTGCACCCATTTCCTCTCCTTACAACAAAGCAGTTTCTGCGGCCAGGATCTTCTAGATCAGTTGCGTTGTTGTTAAATGATGCTATCAAGATAGGCAATTGTATGGGAATGTAGCAGAAGATTTGGCAAGGAGGTTAGTTAAATATAAATATGCTCAAGTGACTTGCACCTGTCTGTAGAAAAAGCACATACATCACACTAATTGTTTTACTAGACTTGTGTGCTTGATGAGTAGAACCTCTGTGTTAGATAACATAGGCCTGTGAGAAACTCCAGGCACCTTATCACTATGTCTGAGATCCTTGCTTTGTTGTGAGAAAGAGCGGGAGGCTGCGCCTGCCTGAAGCCTTGAAATACAGGCGAGCTCAGCAGGCCCAGTGATCTTCTACCAGGGCTGAACTCACCAGCGCCTGCGTCCCCACTTGTGTCACCTCTACCTGGGAGCTTAGGTGCGACTTCGGAAATCCCCCAGTAGAGAGGTAACTGAAATAAAACTTGCTCTTTGCAAATGCATTCATGGCCTCTGGCTCTTCTTGCGACGTGCCTGCATATTTGCACACAGCAATGCAGATATAAAACTCCGTGAAGAATAACGTATTAACAAAATTGAAGCATTGAATGCATTTAACCATTTTAACGCTTAAAAAGCATTAACTAGTAACATCCTGTAATAGACAGGAGGCCACATAGCTAACAAGCTTCCTGAGCATTATCAGTCTAAAAACCTTGAAGATTTATTTTTTTCTATAGTATGTTGTATCGTATAACAAAAATAATTAACATTTTGGAAGCTTATAAACTACTTCAACCTATATAAGCTTAGAAACAGAATTGACCCAAGCCATTTTTTCTTTTGGATTTTACAGAAGCAAAGTCTGTGAGCAGGGCACAAAAAATATTGTGATGGGAGGGTGTAAAAGGGACGGATGATGGGGAAATCCCTAGAGAACTTGATTTTAATACAGATCTTGCACTGTACTCCAGAATATCATAGTCTTAGAAAAAATGAGTACATTGTTTTATCATCTAAAACCCCAGATGGCCACAAAGGAACAGTTGTTCAAGATAAACTCTAGTACTCCACAGGGTTTCCAGTTTAATAATATGAAGACAATTATAAATCTGAAAATGTAAGCCAACATTTTTTTTGATCTGAAGTCTACTGTATCTTTTTCAATGTATGGGGAGAGAAATATGGGTACGAGGTGAAATCAGCACATTACAACTCTCATGGATAATTTTCAATGTGCTATACGACAATTGTGTCATGGTGGCTACTTTTTCAATGAGATGATGTTCCCATCCTGCATAGCAAATGTTCTTAAACATCAGAACTTGTAACAGGAACACAATAAAAACTGCTGGTGTGTTTGTTTGCTTGTTTGTTTTTAATTCAAATCAGAATGGTCAGTCTTTCCACCCTTTTAATTTTATTTTTTTTTTTTTACTACCAATAGACTGACTGCATGTCTGCATTTAACCTGTGGCCATAATGACAGGTATATAGCACGAACCCATTTTTTTGTTGTTGAAGCTGGACAGCGAGATTTCATACGCATTACAGTTCCTTTTTTGCCAGATGATCTTATAATCATGCATGACTGAACAATGCAACTACAATTTGGAAGGCTACTCATCACTCACTTGTACAAAAGACAGTATTGTTATTTTCAAACCTCTATAGAAACATAAAGCAGGTATTTAACCACCACAAAGCCAAGCAGACACACTTTATAATCAAACTGTCAAGTACTCAAAAAAAAAAAAATTAAAAAACAACACAGCAAAGGAACACAAAGAAACACATGCAAAAACCTTTAAGAAGGCACTTTCAATCAATGAAAATAGATCCTAAACAAAATACTCCAAGTCAACCCCTTACCCCACTTCTCGAAACACTATCAACAATTACATCCTGAGGCATACCTCTAGTAAAGTTCTGCACATGAATTAGAAGGATGAAGCACTACGAATTCCTACCTATCACAATGAGTTAAAATGGTATTAACTCAAGAAATTTCCAAGGATTTTCCAATTTGCCAATAGGGGGATTAAGGAGAACAGGTAAATGTTACTGTGTCTGAAGCAACAGGTGACAATAAAAACAATGTGGACCATGGATTTGCAAGCATGGCTGTAGAATAACTAGCAAGAACACATGCGAGGTATCATATAAAAATCCAATTTATCTCACAGTACTGACAATAAAACTGCACTCTGTATCAACAATTAGTTTTTGGAGCAATCAGAAAAGCCCCATTTTGTTTCATGGGTAAGGCTGAAACAGGAAAATGCCTAAACTAAAACTACTACATAGTAAATCCTGATTGGTGTTTTGCAAGCCAAACTGGATCCATACATGCTGGGGCCGCCCAGCAGCGTGACAGCCATCCTGTGACATGACACAGGCTGAGCTCTGTACTAGACAGCACAAACAAAAGACGAGGGGTGCCACATCTCCCCCTTTTCCTTCTCTGTAATTCCCTTCCATCACATCCTTTCTTGGACTTTTAGGTTAAGCCTGTTTCTGTGATACGTGCGCACACACACACAGCCACGTGAGTTCATGTATCACTTCTCTTAGTACAATCTCTGCGCTGCTGAGGTTGACAGTGGAAAGTAAGGTTCATAAAACTTGCAGAATCAGAACCAACCCTTGCTAGAAATAATATACTCTGTAAACACAGTAATGCATTCAAATACTGTCCTCTAAAAGTCCCAAAGACAGGTAACTTTCTTTCATATACAACAAATAGATTTTCATTACGATCTATGACAGTTTTCATTGGAGAATTCAGTAATTTCAGAGTATGCACAAACCAGAGTTTATGCTGACAATTCAAACAATCTTTCAGCTGTAGCTGTCTCATTTACCCACTGAGAGAGCAAATGATAGCTTCATCTTTTGGACTGCTTTGCAGAACAATCTTGGTTCTGCACATCATTATCAAAACCCAGGCTGCCTGGCTCAGGTTCGTATTACATTATTTGCACTGCGTGTGCAACAGTAACCGTCCTGTGTGCTTACCTTTAGTGAAAAGTGACATCGTCTTCAACACTGGGAACCTGAAGAGGGCTTGAAAACAATTTCCCTTCTGTTTTACAGCAGTGGACCAGTAATTTTTGGAGCACTTCTCAAGAATCAGATATTGTATCTTCTGTTACAGATGAGTTATGATCAAGTGTTCAAACATAAAAGGTAAATTTTGACAATAAAACAGAGATCTCTCTTCATCAGACCTGTGAAATACTCAGGTATTTATATAATCTAATATCATTTTTAAAAGCTGGGTCAATTAACTTCATTTAAATAAATTGGTATGAACCAATTTAAGTAAGTAAATGATTACATCACATAAACTCATTAATTTTCCACCCAATACAGGTTGCTCTGATAAGGAGTTACTAGCAAAAGTATCTACACTTCAGCAATATGCAAACCAAAAAGAAACTCTGATTTTGATTACGTAGCTTACTCTTAGCTCTGTTCTCCTGAATACTCACTCACGCCACTCACAAAACTTTTACATCAGTAAGATCAACTTTGTATCAAAAGAACTACTCATCTAAGCGACTGCAAGCAGGGATTAACTTTCCTTCAAAGACATC
This sequence comes from Pampusana beccarii, assembly GCA_013399365.1. NCBI lineage: Eukaryota > Metazoa > Chordata > Aves > Columbiformes > Columbidae > Pampusana > Pampusana beccarii. The sequence continues at coordinate 311,701 of VWYH01002219.1, forward strand.
TCAGACATGGTTTGTTACTGCATCACTCTTCCTTCTCACCCCAATCAGGTTCCATGGAAATGAACATTTGATTGCCAGAAACTGTAAAGATTTGGGGGTTTTCCCCAGTTTTGCCTATTATGTTTTACTTACTACACTGGAAACAAAATTTTGGCAAACAGTAAGTGGGCAAAATCTTCTTGTTAAGTTAATATCTCCTACTTCACAGAAAAGCGCAGACTGTCATCAAACAAACAGCAAAGTTGAAATTATTAAATAAATCAGCTTGTGAAGAAAGCCATCCTGTGTGAAAGCATTGAGAAACCTGCTCCTCTCAGCATTTTATACTCCAGATACTCCTCAGATACTGTCTACACTCAAATTCTATTAAAGAAAAACTTCATTCATGTATTTGAAAGCACAGCTTAATATCTTAGAATGCAAAGACTGAAATGCAATTGTATGACTCCTCCTTTAGTCATAAAAAGCTGTAGAAAAAGCACAGCCCTTACTGAATACATCTGTGTGCTTCTTCAATCCTATAAACATAGTAAGACAACACACAGAACAAATTCAAATTCATTTGAAATAATTTAGAATATTAAAATAGTTTTTTTTTAATTCAGAGTGAAGAAGCAAAGTCAATTCACCTCAGAACACATTAAGACAGCTTTAAAACAGCAAACATTCAGGAATGCCATATTTATTCATGGGATTGTATTGTCTTCAACTTTGCTAATCTGTTGCAATGAGAACCCTCAGACCCCTTGGTGAGTGCCCTGCTACGGGGAAAGGCAGACTTCATCTCTCGTTCTTGTTTTTTTTAATGTATAGAATTCTCCTGCAGAACTTCCAAAGTTACTGAGGCCATCAGATTGATACAACCTAAAGCCAGTGATTGCAAAAGCAAGTCATCGCTTTCAGGCCAGCCTTAATTCTGAACACATTCATTAGCTTTCCATGACAGAAGATTCCTGATCTCTTTTCTTTTCTTCCATATGACATCCCATAAATTGAATGTCTCTTTAATTCTGCTCCAGTCTTACTACAATTTGTGGAGTAGACAGAAGGAGGAAGGCAAAAAAGTCATCCTCTCTTAAACACTCCCAGTTAGCTCAAAGATCAAGTAAACCAATATAAAAATAATTATTTCCCACCTATAAACCAAACACTAACCATGTTATAATCAGGTTTTTTGTGCCTTTTAGTAATCAATATAATATATCTACACTCACTAACCTCTAAGGTGAAGCAAGGATAAGTTTTTAAATTATATAATACACATACAGTAACTTTGATAAATAAAATCCAGACATTGTTTCCAGTGTTGTTTCACATAAGTCTGATGCACACAAAAAGCTTCGACCATTAACTAATCCATAAATAATTTCTCAATTGCAGTTTACTGTCAACACTCACAGCTGCTTCTACCACTCCAACACGGCTGTCCCTCTAAGAGCTGCTCCTGAACAGGCTTTGCCAGCTAGAAAATGCCAGTAAGGAAAATTCAAATAATAAGTCAGGGACCAAAATCAGATATAGCATGGACCTACTCTGTCTAGTACAGCAAGGAATATGCCCTTCGCTGAACATGTGTCTCTCTTCCACTACCAAAATTTAAGTTGTTATCTGCCATATAAGTTATTCTGAATGATGAGGCATTAAAGCCTTCACAGCCAAAACATCATCACAGTCCGTCTTCCACCCTTCCTTGCATGGAAGCAAAGAAGAGTTCAGCTTCACTCTCCTAGCTGCTCAAAGCACTTTATATAGCCATAATGAAATTCTGCTCTGAATTCCTCTCCTTTCAGCAGAAAAGTTAGTATTTATGCTAGGAAAAATATTTTTTGCATTCTCCTTCGTGAGGGTGGGGAAAAAAAAAAAAGGTAAGTGCATAAAGCAAGGGGACAGAATTGTCACTCAAGGAAGAGAATGCTTTAGAGTTGAAAATCATGGCTGAGGAGCTGGCTGTGCACCCTGGCACACGGCACATTACTAGAGGCTCTAGAAAAGATAAGGGGAAATAAAGGCAGCCACCGATTCCAAGGGAGTATTCCAAGTATTCCAAGGGAGTATTATTTGCAGGACACATACATGCTACAGTTCCTCCTAATGTTAGATAGAAACTTCCATTTCCCACAGGTCGTACCTAAAATTCAAAGGGTTCAGAAGCTTGGGAGCCAGAAATGTTTCTCAGGATGAAAACAGCAGGAAGCAAATCTACAACTAGGAATACTGCTCTTGGAGTTTACAAGCAAATCTACTTTACTGTAGGTCTTAAGTGTTTTTCTGCTCTTCCCTCTGACAAATTTAGAAGCAACATTTCCATGTCAATCTTCTGACCATTTTAATCCATACTAGTTTTATATCTGTCACTCTCCTATATATTTTCAGTTACTTGTTAAAGATTATTCAGTTACGTCTAGTTAAAGTGCCAGATAAGTGAATACGACAGGAAGAAAAGATCTATTCTAAGGACTACAGAGACTCAAGTCTTTGGCTAGGATGTGGGGTAACACACAAGGGGGATTCTCTACTTGACCCCATTAGGTTTGCATCATTGCAGGGTTTTTGAAACTCCTCATCACTGCCCCTCAAAACCCAAAAAACCCTATTTTATTAGTTCCCCTAATTTCTTGAGCTTCTATGGAGAATAGTTTTCTTTAATAGGCTACAAAACATAATTCTTCATTAGCCTGTTGGGAGTCTCCTTCCTACCCTCAAAAATGAAGCATCTTCTTATGTGATGCAACATACAATCTTTTTAAATTATTCTACAACTCCTCAGCAAAAGGGATTTTTAACCCTGAGATGTAAAAAGAAAATCCCAATCAGGGATAATTGTCCTTAAAAAAGATAGTTCTGCTCAATTCAAATGTAAAAACAAGCCAAAATGAAACAATACCATATCAGCCAACAATTAAATCTCATTTGAAAAATAGTAACTTTGCTGTTCTATTTGGCAAACTGCTGTTTTCACAAGGAAGGATTTGGTCACATATATGTGAAATATGTAATACGTTCGTTTATGTATTTAATACAAAGCATAATATTATTCCTTTAAAAGTAACATTCTTTAATTATTAATACTCTTTAAAGTTTAGGCAAGTTCAGGTCTTCCAAGAAGAGCAACATCTCCTAGCAAACAAATTAGCTAGGATTAAACCAAAACCTCTGTTGAACTGGAAAAGCTACTTTCATTTTTATCATAAACTTCAGTCTTCCACATTGGCTCTACCAGGGTAAAGCTTCCAAATATCACACCCCTAGTAAGATGACTGGCTTTCCTAGACATACCAGTTGACATAAACTAAGTAAGGAGTCCTTGCGACTTCAGAATTATACTTCCTTATCACATATTCTGGTGCTCCATATAATACGTGCACAGAAGGAATTTGGTGCAGCGTGTGTCAGTCTGGTTGATCACTGAACTAGATTTGCATTAGAGTGTATATCCAGTGTCTGATGTATTCAGCTACAACAACTCAATAATGTGGAACGAGGGCAATAAAATATTCTTTTTTAGTTACTCAGATTACTTTTATTTGTTTTAAACAAAGCATCTGTACTTTGTATTTGAAACCATGGAAAAAAGATTAAATTCTCTTAAACTTGCCTGTTACTAAAATACTGAAAATGAACATGTCCATTCATTAAGAGGTCTGACAGCAAAAGAAATCACAAATACAACCTGAGCTAAAATTATACTGTAGTTTCCACTTTGTAAACAAAAATATTCCAGCCGCATCGGTAAAACAAACTGCTCTAAATGAATTTGGGTTATGTAAAATTCACAGCTCCTGAGCTCATAATTTCAAAGCAGACAGAGAAGATACCTTGGACCGACCAGTACAAAGACCACACAAGGACACGGGCAATGACTCTACCTGAAGCAGAGTACACAAATAAAAACCATTTATCCTTTCTGAAGATGACACCGGAACGTCCACGTTCTTTGAACGTGAGGCTTCTGCGTGAAAACTGCTGGAGAAGCTGAGGTCTACATCAAGACGAGTGCCTACTAACATTTACAAACCGCATTTCAGCAGCAGCCGGCTGTGCTGACAGGGAGACTCCACTCACACTGTATCTGTCCTACTGCTTCTTAGGCAAACAATGGTCGATGGAGGTGATTGTCCCACTCTGCTCTGCACTGGCGTGGCCGCACCTGGAGCACTGTGTGCAGTTCTGGGCAACACAGGATAAAAAAAGATATAAAGCTACTGGAGAGGAGGGGCACAAAGTTGACGAGGGGTTTGGAGGAGAAGCCATATGAGGAGTGGCTAAAGCCACTTGGTTTGTTCAGACTGCAGAAGAGGAAACTAAGGGGAGGACTCATTGTGGTCTACAGCTTCCTCACAAGGGGAGAACGAGGGCAGGCCCTGNCCTCAGACACATGGTGTGAACTGTGGGGTTGTCCTGTGCAGGGACAGGAGCTGGACCCGATGATCCTTGCAGGTCCCTTCCAACTCAGGACATTCTATGATTCTATAAAGTATCTGACATGACTGTAAACAAAAATCACACCCTGTTCCTGTGCCCTATATCCCCATCCAAACACACGTGCTGACAGCATACAGCTCTGTGCAATGTTTACTTAGATTATGTATTCTATATATGTACACATACCATATATAAATTTGTTGTGTAACTATGTGTATTTGTAGTTTGTATTTATAATATACACAAAAAGACTGAAGTTCCTGCAAACTGCATAAAGGTTGTAGACTGGGTAGAGGCAGGAGGTCTTCCAGTGTCCTGTGACTATGGAAAATCCTGCACTCTGCACTCCCAACTCTCCAAGACACTCCATGGCCAACACGTGCTCAGCCTAAAAGCCCTACTTAATACTATATACATGCATATATACATAAACATGTTTATATGTATATACAGTAAGCTAATACTATCAAATTCTAAGTAGGGAGTGGTAAAGAAAACATTTTTTTTCCCAAGTTGACTAGACTTAATACTTGAGCATTTCAATTGTTAGTGTATTTGAAAGATGTGCGGTTTTTGTTATTCCAGCAATGAAGCTTTCACGGGATTTTTGATTTTTACAAGATGACAGCATGAGATTGTTGAGTACAGCTGGCTACATTTTCCATATAGTTTTCACAGATGTCCAAGGTTCTTCACAGTTCTGCCCTTTGATGCACTCTTTGAAATGCTTTTATAACACCAACCTTTAGCACATATTTGTCCACATCTTCCAAAAAAGATTTTTGCAGTTTTCACACAACATCCTTCCTACAGGCTTTCACAGATGACCTACACAGAAAGAAACTACCCCCTTTCTTAATCTTTGGGATTTCTGCTGAGAGACGTTTACCAGAAAAACAGCAAAACGTGACTACATTAAAAGCAGTCTGGGGATACCAATAACTATTTGTCATGAAGAATAAAAGCTTTTAACTGATTCAGAGAAGTAAATCTATTGACTTAATTAAACAGTTTAACTGTTTTTGTTTTTTAACACTGCCTTTCTGCCCACTTGTTCTTCATCAGTTCACCTTTCTGTATGCAATTTCAAATTGAACACCAGAGCTTTCTGGAACAGAGATGTACAGTTTATGTAACGTACAACAATATTATGCACGTACAGCAAAATGAAACCACAGGACCATTTAAATACTGGCAAGATGTACACAAACAGCAGCACAAACCTTTTTTTTTTTTTTAATATATTAAAAAGTATTAATAACACACACTGGTAATCCACCAAACACTTTTCATAGCCTCCAATTCCAAGTTGAGTCTTCTCAGAGGAGTTGCATCATTATTACTACCATGTGCATATGCTGAGAGAAATACATAAATCTTCACATCAGTCTCCTTTCTAATGGGATCCTATGAAAATTCATTATTACAAAGCCTAAATTTTAGATGGGTTTGGGGAGAACGATGAAGCAAGTGTTGCCTTCCCAAAATGTTCTTTCCCTGAGGTAAAATAAACTAAGTCAGAGATCATATTTTTTTTACAATACTATAACACTGAGCTGAAAGCAGCCACCTCTCTTCCCTCTGAGCTTTCTAGACACTCAATAAGTCTTTGAATTCCCAGAAAACTCAAAAGCTACATTTATTCTGTTTAGTTTCCATTCTCTTTTCTGGCTTTTATTTCAAAAGCACATTACTATTTTTCTGATGTTACTAACTAAAACCAAATGCCAGCATGCAAAACCTCCTACTTGCTCTACTAAAGGTTTATTTGCTTCTTTTTTATCACTGAGAAGTGAGTTCAAACTTCAGTCTTACTAGAAAAATGTAAAACATGTTTCTCTATAGGTTTAATTAAAATTTTAAAGCTGGATACATGACATCCAGATTGAAACAAAATCCTTACTCTACAGTGATGCTGGCAGCATAAGATACTTCTCTTGTTACACTGACATCTTAACGTTTGAGTGATAGTTATTTTAATAGGAAGTTATTACTCAAGAAATGTTTATTTTCTTGTTTGAGTCAAGCAGTTCTATCTCTCTGAAAATGGGAAAAAACCCAACAAACAACTGAACTACTTCTAACTGTTGTGAACAGGATGAAAGACTCAGTTGTTGCATTTAACAGATGCACAGGGAAACTACAAGAGCATTTTAGAGGAAATGGGCTGATAAAAGTTTTCTCTGTGTGTTTCTTATAGCACTTATGTTGTGAACTTGACAACAGTGCCTTTTAAACATTCTTCCCCATACACAAGCGATTTCACAAAGGGGATAAAAACATATTGGTAAAATCCCAGTCTCTGCCTGTACTGAGAACAAATATAGAAACTCACACTACTGTCACCAAATTTCTGAAATTCACTAGTTTTCATCTTAAGCTAATAAATGCATATAAAATTTTTATCTTCTTAGTTTTCTTATGAAAATTAACAGGGCTCCAAAAATCAAAATTTGCCTCTCAACCATTGTTGATCAAGACTCACTGTCAAATTTCCATTTAGAAATTTCTTTGCATTGCTGCATTTTCCCCATTCAAAGTTACATTACAAACTAAATGGAATTTACTCCTTGAAAAGACTGCAAGATTTAACTTATATTGTTTATATTCAGCACAACCTGGAGTGCCATGAGCTTAGCTTTCCCAAGAAGCCTGCAATACCAAGGAACTAAATCAATGCCACGTGCAGAGAATTCCATTTTCCAAAGAAGTTTAAAATGTTAGAGAAGTGAGATCATAAATAGTTTATTTTTAAGTGCTTCTGAAAACTATTTTGTGCATTTCATTATCCTTCAGGCTATGCTGAAATTGTCAATACAAGCGTGACACGCTGCCTTCACTAGTCTGCATGTCTCAGCTCTCACCAGCTCTATCGTTCCTCCACCACCCATTCTATTCTTAATTGTACAGAGGCAATATATATAATGCTCTGAAATAATTTTTAGAGAGACTGATGTACGGATTTTTTTTCTTGATTTCTTTTTTCCCCATAAACACTCCTCTGAATGAAAACAGCTCTATCAGTTATTTCCTTCACCCTTCCAAAACACCTTTTTTTTCCTTTTAGCAATGAAGTGCACACTTTTCCTCATCGCAGAGTCTTGAAAACAACTGAGAAGCTGATGACTCCTATTCCATTCTTACTATTAATGAGAAAACCCAAATAATAAAAAACCCCAACCACCACAACATAAGCACTTCACTGAAACGGAGTGAAACTACATAATGTCTAACATGACTAAAAAGCAAAATCTAAGCCCAATTCTGATTTTAAAATAACAAAAGGAAAGAAGATCTAAGTGCAGTACCAAGCATTTTTATATCAGGTAATATGTAACAGAACAAAAATAAGACTTCTGCATTCACATTTCAGATGATTCTGAGAAGCTGTTCACTTTATTACTATGAGGCAAATCTGGCCTAGTAATAAACCCGCTGGGGATTAGGAACTATTAGGCTCCGTTTCACTGTACCCATGTGTACAACTAATATGATTACAGGCATATAGTGGGTAATAAACAGGCTTCTCGAAGAAAGTAAGTATCTCCACCGAACTGATTTGAAAACTGAATCAGCAATAACTTATGATGGGAAAGGAAAAGGTGAAGAGGTGTTCAGTGTGCATTTTGACACATCAATTCTTGAATTTCTCTTTGAAAGACACATGCACACATTTGTTGATGTGTGCTGTTGATGTGTTTTTCCTATATGTAACTACTCCTACATTTATACAGTCCTAAAATCACATTCAGCCCCTTGAAGGCTACCACAAGGATAATGTGGCCCCCAGTGAAAATGAGTCTGACACCCCTGCTATACAGCATAACCAAACTGTGGTGAAGTCCTTCTCATCAGACTCAAGAACTAGACCCCCATTTTTACTGAAGTTATGTATATAATCTTACGTACTTCAGAAGGAAGGTTTTGTGTAGCACTTCTCTGCTACTTTTCTTATTTTTAGAAGGGGAGATTCTGGTGTGCAAATTGTGCAGAAGCAGAAAGGTAACAGATGGCTGCTGGAGTTGGGCCACGGAAAATGCAGTGGCTGACAGGATCTGTTATCACTTAGCAGCTGCAGATAAAACCTTTACAGTTTAGGATAAAATTTCATTATAAAAATGTAGCTGATGACAAATGAAAAAAAAAAAACATCCACCAGAGAAGACTATGCAAAGAAGATTTCATCCTGCAGTGAAGATTTTGTGTATTTAAAAGAATTTCTGCATACATGAGAGGAAACGGTTTGCCTAAATGGAAGTTGTGCGACTTGGCTACCCACAGCAAACTCCATTCTCAGGTGTGATGGTAAAGCCAAAGGAGAAATCAAACCCCTTCTCCCACTTTTTCCTGAAAAAAGCTATCTAACATCAAAACATCTAAAGAATCCTCTGTGTGCCAATTTGTGTGCAGCCAGAGTTTCACAAGACATTTAGCAGAAAAATGTCAAACCTTCCCTATTAAAAGCTACTGGAAGGAATCACGGAACTATACAGAAAACTCAAAGAAGCATAAAAAGGGTAACCCCTTACAAAAGCCAGCTTCTTGCAAGGAAACAAAAACAAAAAAGCGCCATCCATTTTAAGGCCATTCAGGACGATGAATTTAGGTATGGAGATATGAACAGCTATGTAGTTACATGATCACACCACTGAACCACAGAGGCACCTTCTCTTCATGAATCACTGGACATGAATTACAACTGACTAAAACAGTTCAAACATTGTGCATCTTCAACTAAAATAAACTTTATTAACAGGAAAATAACTGTCGTGAGTTGGCCCAGACAGCCTGACTCTCTGCAAGTAGATAACTAATTACGCACTCCCATTTCAGAGCTACTAATCTCAAAGTATTGAAGCAGAAAAGGGACAGCATAATATAATTCAGCCAACAGGAAAGTATGAGCTCCACAGAAACACAAAAACATGCAGGTTGCTCCAGGCTCACCCTCTACCCAGACTCCTAGCAGGTATCTCCTGGGCTTCACCACCACGGCTGCCTCATGTCCTCCTTGCAACGCAGCAGCAGCTCCAGCTTCTGCTGCTGGTGAGTGAGGCTGGTCCAACCTGTTACCAACCACGTCTGTCGATCCCCAGCTGCACACACAGAATTGCTCTGCCCTTACTACAAGGGCATGGGATCAGCAGGTCTCCAGTCAGCATCATTTCCCTGCACAGTCAGTCCCATGGGCACATCCCCTTCAACAAACACTGTGGTCATGGGTTGTGCCCGTGTCACCTTGTGGCTGAGGAAAAGTATTGCGGTAGTTTTCCACCCATGTCAGTGCCCTGCTGGTGGAAAAATCCCAGGTCATGAACATTATCCCTAACATATTACACACCATCCTGGGCCCTAGGCCAGAGGAATCCACCCCGTAACATCTTCCCGCTTCTTTTTTGAGGTATGCTAAGAAATAAAATAGAAAAAAAAAAACCTTTTTTTTTTTTTTTCCATTGTTTTGACCCAGGTTATTTAAGGTCAGTTCTTTACTTTGTCAGAAATTGTTTGATACATGAACGTCATGCGTTATTTTGCATTTCAACCATCTAAAAATCAAAAACAGGAGAACCCCATGCTGCAAAACTGTTGTGGAAATAAGCTTGTTGACTTTTAGAGGCATACAGAAGTCCCAGGTAGAAATCATACTGGTGTTTCCGTAAGGAGATAGCCAGGACTACAGAACTGCAAACGTTGAGTTAGTTTGCAGTGGTTTGAGGTAAGCTCTTGAGCCTGAATATTTTAAGGATAAGGAAATTACATAAAAAGCAGGAAATTCAGGTTTTGAATCTTTGTAGTACATAGTAGGAGTCAAGAAGAGGGACCACTCTTCATGCTACTAACAAGAGCTGGAATAGGTGAGGCTGACTGATCAGCACAGCTTCTGGGAGAGTGTAACACAGAAACGTGACACGATCCTGACTATCAGGAAGGTAAGAGACTCTCATTTACTAAGAAACTGTGTTACACCTGCATTGTCAGTATTTATTCCACCAACACAAAAACACTAACAGTATTCTTTAGCCTCATCACATATCAGGGCCAAACTTTCAAACTAAGTTTTTATATTCGACATGCTCAAACCCAAGTAGGTGGAAGGAAAAAAACAGTATCAAAGAGCATAAAAACAAAGATCAGTCCTCCTCTTTGAGATGTAGTATATGAACCAAACATATCATGTGCTGGTATGGAACAAAAGGACTAACAAGCTAACTTTAAATTATTTTTAAAGAGTAAAAAATGAAATTCAAATACTTTGTTCTTTAAACTTGTGTAGCTTTTGCTTATTTCCTGAAGTAAATTACTTGTTTTATCTTGGGAGAGAGTTTGCACAGCTCCTCCTTTCACCACGTCTCTCCATCCTTCACATTTTTACCTTTGGTATGTCAAAGAAACCTAGACATCTCACTCTGCCCTCCTTTCCAGGTCTTCAGCTATCCAGATCACTCCACTTCATTGCATGGTGAGGATAAACATGACTCAAATCATTAGATGTATGTGGCAAGCTAAACAGCAAATGATCCCACTATTGCTGCAGTTGCTTAAAAACAAAACAAACCACACCACCACTGCCACAAGCAAACAGAACAAACATTTCACAGTAAGTCTTAAGACTAGGAGTTTCCCTGACAACAGGGGTTGTAGGATTTCTATGGCATTGCTGGTGGCTCTGGCTTCCTAGGAAACCACTTACTTAATGCTAAGAATTGTGGTGCATCTCCAAACATCACTTGTTCACCAAGCTCATGGAGTGGGGCAGTGGAGCGAGGTGAGAAAGACAGATCTAGGTGGAGGTGGTGGAGACTGCCAGAGGAAGGGCGATGCACCAGTGAAAGGAAAGCTCAGGGCTGGACTTCACATCAGGCTCTGATCTTGAGTGAGCTGGCAGAGATCAGTCTATGCCCATCCAATATATTTAATTTACAGAGAGTTAGGGTTCTTAAAGTCAGGCTCTTACTTTATAAGAGCTATCAAGTTCTGCTAGAAACTAATAGAAGTTGTTGTCTTTCTGTCCCTTCATCACTTTTAGCTAAATTCTACATTAGAAACATAATTTCAGCAAATTCTTGGTGTTATTCTCTTACAGAATTCTCCTGCACTCCAACTGACGCATTTTGTAAAATGTCTACAATATTAACTGGCTTCTGTTTCCCGCTTATAAAATAGTTGTGCAACATCACACTGAGGTCCAGCTTCAGAAAGTGACAACCTCTGTATAGCAACCTGTGTCTTAGTGTTGAGGATGATTTTCAGTTGCCTTTTTTTTTAAATTAAAACATTTGAGACTATGTGTCCTGATTTTAGCAAGCTTCCTCAAAATTTTCCCCATTCATCTTCTCCACCTAACACATTTCCCTCCCCTCCTTCCCATCACATTTCCCATGGAAATAAGAGCAAGATTATCCTTTGAACTTCAAAGCACCTTATGAATTTAACTTACTCTCAACATCCTTATAAACAGCAAGATCATTATTACCCATTTGGCTGATGAGATGTCCAAGAGCTACTACTAAGAAGCTTCTTACATGGTTTATCTTGCCAGGAGATCGTAACAGCTTACATGAGCCCAGTAAAGCCTGAAACTACGGTTCTTTTCCATGTTTTTAATGTCTGGTTGGAAAATACACTTACAACATTTTCTGGCTCTCGCAGTCTGTCATCACAGAAAGCACCACACAGATTTTGCATCTGTCAAAGTTTGCAAATGAGACACAGGATACTGAGCAAAATGTGCGGCAAACAAAGGCAGAAACTGCATTGAGACATATATCCACTATTAGAAGTCCAGTTACGTCACTTAAGAACCAGAAATGAGCTATGGACAGCATGAGGAGGAGGTACACTGTCCACCTGTTTCTTCTTGAATGAATGAAGCCATTAAAATATGCAATAGATTAAGAAAGAGATAGTGGAAAGGGCTTTGTTGTTGTACTGCAAGTGGCATACCAGCATTACTGGGGAGGGCAGGATGATAATATTAACAAAATAATCAAAAAAGGAGACATGGGTCTCATCTGCCACCCCAATCCTTAAATGTGTACTTCTCAACCCTATGTGGAGCTCCTGAGTGTCCTGCATCATTGACAAATACATAATTGGCCTTTCACCTTCTTTCCCTCCAGCATAAAGGAAAGGAACTACCTTCTGCTGGAGGGAGAAGATAATATGAGCTAAACTTTCAGATCAAAACAAGAGACAAGGCACCATCTGTCTCAAAATTATAGCCTGTATACTGCACAAATAACATAACAAATAAATGCCTACATATAACCTGCTGTACTCTGCTGACAGTTCAAGAACTGTAAGCACTTCTGGACTGACTCACTATTCAAACTACATGGATCAGCACTGCCCACATTACTGTGATATACCAAAAGTGTGATGCTCTGTGATTACAGTAGGGCACATTTGTTAATGATAGGATCAGATTTCTCTAAAGACAGGATGGCAACAAAATGGAGCGACCTCCTGCACTGTCAATAAAATGGTACTAGTTGTAGAGGACAGAAAGTGGGTACTGGGTGCTCCATGAGCTAAAAGCACAGGTACTTTATTCCTGTAGAGTATACTTCAGGATTTTTCCCCCCCAAGCACTTCTCCCAGAGAAAGGAGGTTGCTGAACAACACAAGGCAAATTCTAGAAAGAAAAGAATAGCAAATGCAGGTGGACGGTTTTGTGCATACTGAATCACATTTTCTGCACTATGAAATGTCTCCACCTATGTCCAGTGCCTCCCCAGCCATTTATAAACCACCTCAACAGAAAGGCAGAAACTGCTGGCATATACAGCAATGTGCTCAAATGCACACAAAAATAAGTTTTCCAAGTTCTGGGTAACACTCCTCAGAAGTTGACGCTTGCATGAACCAGTTAGCTCCTTGTTTATTTTGCCATGCTCAAGCTGGAACTAGACACTCTTCAGGAAACTCTTTTCCAGCCAAGGTTTCCAGCTAAGTCTTCTGAAATCCAGAATTAACAGATTTTAGGATAGTCTATGGATTCCCACCTGACCTATTTTAAGGAAGCAAGCTTCATCCTTACTTACCTACAGCAGGAAGGGGAAAGAGATTGCTGTTTATTTTATCATACCTACATTTTCTCAAAGCCACTTTGTGCACTCAGTAAAAATTCATGCTTTCTATGTAGAAAGGATCTGCATGAGGAATTGCAATTTGCTCTAGACTTGCTGTTCCTGAATTGGCTGTATTTTTGTGCTATTTAGACTCTTCAATTTTGTTTTCTTTTGAGGTCAGTTTTTCATGCTCAGAGGGGTACACATTAAAGCCTGGGAGACTGTATTATTTTTATGTAGGGAAAATAAAGCAGGTATTTCCTTGCTGAATGAAAAATAAATACAGAGCTACAAAATGAGCACTCTTGAACACCATTTGCTTGGTTCCACCAATACATGGGGCCCGGCCCATGTAAATTTTATGGAAAAAATTCTTAGGAGAGTGTAGGACCTAGGAAGTTGAACCATTTACTTCCGGGAGCGAGCCTACATTGCCAAACATTTACATGGTCAGATCCACTAGAAGTATGTTTCTCACAGCTTCCCCACCACCAGAATCACCTCCCCCTTTACTTTACCCTTAATTTCAGATAAAGTTAAGAGGGACCTTTGAAAACTGTATAGTGAAAAGGACAGCTGCTTATCACACACTGTGTCATATAAAAGCAGGGAGGTACTTCCGCAAGCTCTGTTCTGTCTTAAGCCTCTCAGGCTAGAGAATGATGCCAGAGACCCATTGACAGCCCTCTGGATTCTGAAAAGCCAAGCCCATGTCTGAGGACTGACCACAGCAGCGCTGCAGAGTGTTGCCACCAGCTGTACTCTAGTCACAGCAAAGCTTTCCACCCCACCAGATGTCTCTTTCTGAAGGTGACAAGCCTTGCCAAAGAAGCTCCCAGACACATTCCCACCAAGATGTTCAACCTCTCACACATGCAGGTTTACACGGTTATTTTCTTACCATGTTACACTGTTCGACTGCCTGGCTGCTATTCAGATTTATAGTAGACTAACACTACTAACACTGAGATAATCCTTGGAACAAAGCGAGATTAAATATATGGGGAAGACTCCTGCAGAAACATTTACCTTTTAGCAGGCCATGTTCCAAACTTCGTGTGCTAATCTCATAAGCAGTTTTACTGGAGCACAGAAATTAGGATAACTAGAGTTTATTTTACTATCGCTTTTCTCACGGAAAAAGAAAGCTCTCTACCTTCCATTTCAAAAACAGAGCATACTTTAACAAAACAAACAAACAAACAAAAAAACAACAAAACCAAAAACAAACAACAAAACAGATTAGTTTTGAAACTTACATTCCACACAAAATGTTCTGATCTAATCTATTTCCTTTCATAAGTGGAAAGCAAGCCAATTTAAAACTTCCTAAGACAGACAGAACTGTCATCTTCTGCTTAGGAGGAAATTCCAGCCAGCAGAGGCAATGAAATGGAAAGTTGACTCTGCAAGAGCAGAACAGAGCAGAAACGTCTCAAGGCATTACAGTTAAATCATGCAATACCTGGAAAACTCTGTTTCTACGTTGACCTATACGCAGATAGTTCTTAAGGTGAAAACCACTATCAGATAGCTGGTTTTTAAAATTTTGGTTTTTTGTAAAGTTGCAACATGATTCTATTGCTAGTGGATTTTGTGTTGTCTTTTTTTTTTTTTAAACAAGAGCCCAATCATTATTACAGTCTGCTCTATAATGAAGAATGAACCCTTTACAGCTTCATTCACCAAATTACCCCATTTCTTCTGAATAAATAGTTTTAAAGGTTCTGAAACACATCTTGGGAAAGAGTATGACACAAAGGAAAATTGTAAGTGTAGATGAATATAATTCAATGCAATACAACATGGACATCTGAACTCTGAAATTCATTTTGATAGCCTTAATGGAGTGTATGCCGCATAATTCTTGCTGTTAATTCAGTTTCTTGTCAACTTCTTCGCTGCGTGTATACAGGCATGTAAATAAAAACAGGTAAGAAGAGAAGTCACAAAAGGAAACGCTGACTCAACCCATCAAACTAGACACAGTGAGTCCATCGTGAAGTAAACTCACTGTTACTGCAAAACTTCATTGGTATGTATTTAACTGAAGGATCGGAAAACTATGTATTTTTCATCTGTTATTCCACAAGTGTGATTTATCAGCAGTGGTACCTGTACATTGTTTCTCAGGAGTTTAAAGACTCAAAAATTAAGTAGTTTACACACATTTTTCAGGTTCGTATTTTGGACTAAAAACTAGAAGGCACACAAGCTGACAACTGGACACGGGGATTTCTATTTCTAGGGCTCCCCAGTTCCCTAGGAATGGACAAATCGTGGATAGTTTGTTGGTGCTAAGAGACACATCAATCTTTCTTAAATGAAAGCAGGCTGGAAAATACCACATGAACATATATTTCTGATACTTTAAAATAGTAATGACTTCACAGTTCAGTAGGAACCAAAAGCAAGACAATAATTAGAAAATAAATATTGTATTATTTCCCTCCCTCTCTATGCCACTTTTTCTTCTAAGAGATTATGGCATGAAACAGTTTCTATCATAGCCCTATTGCATACTTTTCTTCCTTTTTTGACACAAAGTAAACATAAGAGAGGGCTCTGAAGAATCAATCTGTAAATTATATTTGATATTACATCTTTTCCCTTTTCTATACGCAGAACTTATTTTATTTCCGACAGGTGATATGGGGTTTATTTTCTTTTTAAATAACAAAGCCTCAGACTTTTCACCAGTATAGATGCATACAGTTTTTACTACCTGTTATATGAGCTCCTATCAGCTAACAGTCTACCTGCATAAATCAAACTACCACAAACTTTATAATAGACATTTGATACTTTTTGAAACTAGTTTTGTCCTAAACTTTTAGTTAATGAACATTAAACCGCATTTTATGACAGCTGGATGATGCAGAACAGATGTTGAACTAAAATTTCATTTACTAAATGTCAGCTGAGAACACGTATGTAAAACTGGAGTATTAGTAATACAAACTACATGGTGAAAACAATGGAAAAAGTTGTCAACCACATCAGTGCCTGCCAACCACTTTTTAAGGACTTCAGATGGAAATTCCACCTAAACTGATGAGTCCAGAAAATAACGTTCAATTTTAGGAGCTCAAATTGCTTATTAGGACGAGTATGTTCCATTCTGGGTATCCATTCCTCATCATGAGCTGACTGACATACAGAAAATGTTAGCAAAAGCCTGCAGTTAGTATTTTTTTTGTCTTGCAGTTTTTTCCTCTGCCAATGAGCCTTTGTTTGGAGCTCTGGTTGGACAGGTAGGCCCAGTGTCTGAAAGTGACACCTGCCTTTCCCCTTTATGGTTCATATCAGTCACAAAACATCCCAACCAACAATCCAACCAAAGCAGCAATAGGTCCGTAAGGAAACTCAAGATTTATCAGTTGACTAAGCTCACCCACTGACTAACATGTTTATCCTTTTTCTTGCTGTGTAAGTATAGATGATAACTCTTTAAGGAACACAGTGCAACATAACACAGACATTGGAAGTCTTTTTTGTATTTGGGCTATGTTTGTTTCTTCCTAATTAATGCCAGTACTTCTAATTACACCTCCCACGTACTACCCTAAATAATTTCTGTCCTTCCACACTATTTTTGCAAGTCTCTGCAAAATCTTCTGTCTCCTCCTTTCCAAATTTGTCGTTTATCCATGTTTTTGTAGTTTATCCATAGAAATCAACACATTAGAAGTCTCCCTATTGCTTTTGTTGCTTTTCTCCAACCTCCTTCCAGTTTTTCAGTGTCTTTCCAATATAGCTGAAAGATCAGCAGCTCCTGTAGGCCACAGATAGTTCCACAAGCCAGTCTGCATGAGTGGACTACAGCTTCTGGGGACTAAGGTATAATATCATCCAGCATGCCTCTGACATTGCTTTCTAAGATTCATTCAAACCAACAAGTAGGGGCAGCAACATTAAGTAAGAGACACCATGCATGGTCCATGGATCAAATGAACAAGATCAAGAGTAACACAAACCTCTTTTACAAAAGTTATTTTATGAAAAATCCCAATCCATCTAAAAGTAATTAGTAACAATATTTAACGATCCCCTCTAAAGTGTTTTATCAAGTACAATTTATATCCGGATGCCTGCTCGCTCCTACTTTACCTAGAGAAATCAATACTCTGAGCGTACAAATGGTATAACAAGGCAAGAAAGAACCAAAAAGCAGGCAAATGAAAAACTTGCAAGAAGAAATCTTCTTTTACAAGTACATATCCTATACAGTAGCTGAATAACAGTTGTGAGGCGACAGCAGAGCAACCAAAGGGAAATCACCTTTTCTTAAAAAGATATTACGTCTAAGACCTGTAGAGATACTGTAAACATGTCTTTCCTGTCTATAGGGACTAGCGCCTTCACCATCATCATGCTTCTCCTAAGAACATTTCATAAGGATTACAGTACTTTCTCCTCTAGTTTAGTGCACTCCTAATGTAATTTTTTAAATGTTTGAACACGGGACAATTATAAAGCAAATATTTCTTTTTTTTCTTCATGGGCTTTTATATTCTGGAACAGAAATATAGCAAAATACCAAGGTTTCAGAAAAATACTTTCCCTCTGATTACTAATGCTTGCCCCGGGGCAGGTGGAAGAAGGGGAGGGATTCAGATTATGTTTTTTCAAGCTTCTGGAGGAATATCCAAAGCTAAGGAAAAAAAATAATAAAATAAAATAAAATAAAATAAAATAAAATAAAATAAAATAAAATAAAATAAAATAAAATAAAATAAAATAAAATAAAATAAAATAAAATAAAATAAAATAAAATAAAATAAAATAAAATAAAATAAAATAAAATAAAATAAAATAAAATAAAATAAAATAAAATAAAATAAAATAAAATAAAATAAAATAAAATAAAATAAAATAAAATAAAATAAAATAAAATAAAATAAAATAAAATAAAATAAAATAAAATAAAATAAAATAAAATAAAATAAAATAAAATAAAATAAAATAAAATAAAATAAAATAAAATAAAATAAAATAAAATAAAATAAAATAAAATAAAATAAAATAAAATAAAATAGTTGAAGACAGAAGTTTTCTCAACAAACAAAACTCTGCAAAGGCTGAAGTAGCTGCAAACAGTGATGTTTCCGATGTGCCATAAAATTTAGCTGCTGTTGTGTTCTTGGATGGAGAGACAGAGAGAACTGCTATAACGCTAAACAAGTAGAGAGATCAGGTTGCAAATATTTGTTTTTTTAATGCAGGGAAAGAAGTCTTTTCAAATTGTTGCTTAAACACCTCCAGCATTTTTGTTGGGGGCAAATTTTTGGGCTCTCCCATCATGAAATTATACATAGCAAAAATTAATAAATAAATCACACCATCTGCCATAGAAAAACCTTGTATAAATTAACACTTTCAACAAGTTTACACTTAAGTTACCAAAGAGACTTGCTTTCTTTTCCATCAGAAAACTAAACAAAATCACCAAGTGCATTGAGGATTACAGTCACCATTTTCATTGCAGTTATTGTGGAAGTCAAATTATTTGTCAGAAAACTCTCTCTAATGCATCTGCCTGCTTGGGGTACATTATGTATAAAGTTTCCTCCTTTCAACTTCCCTAAGTATATGAGGACACTCATGCCTCACAGCAACATTAAAAGTCATGCTATATATTTAAAAAGCATGCACAGTAACAACCATTTCTGCAAAGCTGTAGCACATACATTCTGTTACCACATACTGTCATTGGAAGCCCACACAACACACAGGGTGAAGCATAAGCCTGATTATGTGTAGCTTCCACATTGCCCAGTCTCATCGCCCAATACCAGAATATCCTTTTCTGCAGCTTTTATCAACATTAACTGCAAACAAACCAACAACTGTAACAACTTCTGCCCAACAAGCAACTTGAAAATTCAATACAGAATAGTCACAGAGTCAAAACAGTCATACCATTTCTCCCATTTTCAGAGAAAATTACTTTTCATAATCTTTTGATGGGTAGGACCACTGAAAGCAGGCTAAACACACAAATTCAAGACCATACCTATCATTTCATTTCACGGAAGAGCTCATGAGAGCCTTTCAACGTAAAGCATTAGGACAACGCTCTTATGCAAGCAAAACCTTTCACATACTTTTTTTTTTTATGTATATATATATATATATTCAACAACAGAAACATACAAAGCAAAGTGCGATTACAAACCTCTGCACGAGCAAGAAAGAGTAGACAATGAAGGTTTCACCCACCTGGGATCTTTCTGAATGCTATCAATGGAAGGTGACCTAGCCAAGGTCCCTTCAGGTGGGATGGCTGGCCCAGATTTGCTGTATGGTGATTCAACAGAAGGACAATACTGCAGCTGTCGGTAGGGGTCTGCGTAATTGGAGGCTGGGCCGGCCGCATAGCTGGCCCTCTGGAAGGTCGCTGTTGCGTTCTGTGTGCCGTGTTGACTGCCTGTGCGCTGTAAGGGTACGGAGTCGACACCAGGGGAAGATGGGGCTACGACAGGAAAGTAGGGACAAAGTAAAAAATTGAGGACCTGTTCACAGAAATGGTTAACCAGGTCTAGGCAGAGGAGAAAAAAAAAACACGAACATATAAAACAGGGGTTCAAAAAGAATGAGAAAAAAAAAACAAACACAAACAACATTGTCATTTCCAAAACCATTGAAGTAAATAACCATCAAAAGAATTTCTAAATGACACATCACAGCTAGACTAAAAGACCTTTACACCAGTTAAACTGACTGTAGCAGAGCTTTTCTCTTAGGGTTATAACTGCACTGACCTGAAATGAGAAAAAAAATGCAGAAGCAGCATGGGACTAGTCAAGCTACAATTCACAGTCACCACTGAGTGAGGCTTTTGCAGTCCTTACAGGGGTGCAAGTCAGTCAGATCCACCAGCAGAAGGAAGGTCAAACCAGGCTGAAGACTCCAAACTGAGACAGCCAGCTCTATGGCAGAAGAAACAGCCAGCCATGGACATCCCAAATTATAGTCCTGGTATCCATGACGCAGGTAAAACCACACACCTGCTACTGAGAGCTCCTGCATGTGCTTTGTTAACCAGTCTTCTGCAGATTTTACTTTAAGTAAGACTTAGGGGGATGCTACTGCTGAGTCTGGAAAAGAGCTAAGCACAAGGTGATCACGTAGATGTCTTAATGTACGTCAACAACGGCTGCGCTCACCCACCACAGCTCCAGATTAATGCATTACCAGTTTTGAGCAGCTTAACCAATAGATTTACACTGACTTAATGCTTTTGCGACTCAAAAATCTTATTAATCTCTCTTGTAGTCCATTATCCTTCTGTCACAGCACTGTGTACTGGAGATCCAGCCTGCTTTATGATTCTTATTAAACATGCAATATTTTTCCATCAAAATCCAGTTAGTGGCAAACCGATTCTCACTGTAAGGGCCAGAGGACCAATATCCACATGATCCTTTGCCTGGAAACGAATATGAATTAAGTGCTGGCTCTGCTCAGAAGGAAATTTGGACTGTTTGAAGTGGCACATGAACTCATGGTGTCTTCCATTTCCCCCTGTCCCAAGACAACAAGAATATTTCTGCCAACAGGAGTGGGCCCAGGTGAAGGACTATTTTTAGCTGGGTCAAGCTCAGATGCAAACCATAGGCATAATCACATATCCAAGAGACAAGTTTTCATAACAGATTTCCCAATCATTTCTCATTAACATGCAGATTTACATTTAAAGAAAATAAATCTTTGTAATCTATTACAGTTCCATGAAAGGGACTTTAAGAATTTAAGAATTTTAAACAGAATTTCACCAGTTTTGTCTCACCTAGTGCTTGTCAAAGTTAAAACACCTGAAAATTTTAAATTTGTGTCAAATTTTTACCTTCTTTTAAATTTTTTGCTATGGTTCTGAAGTATATAATTTTACAATAACAAGTATTATCTTGTAACTTTGTTACCAACATAGATAACTGGGATCATCCACTTATCTATTGCCTTATCCGTGGCAGTGTTCAAGGCCAGGCTGGATGGGGCTTTGGGCAACCTGGTCTAGTGGAAGGTGTCCCTGCCCATGGCAGGGGGGTTGGAACCAGATGATCTTTAAAGGTCTCTTCCAACCCAAACCACTCTATGATTACATTAACTTACATAAATAGCAACATTTTACAAGTAATACTTTTGTTTAATTGCTACTATCTATTTCCTAAGAAATGAGTAACAAGACATGTACAGACCTTTTCATAAAACTGCATCAGTTAAAATGCAATAACAATATTAGCATACTGAAATATCCCATGCACAAATCATGCTAAATTCAGTGTTAGGAAGACATAAGGAAAACATCACATTCTAACAGAAAATACACACAGTTCGAAACCAAAATTTGGTGCCTTTTGAGGAAAAGAGTAAAAATAACAAGTTAGAGAAAATACTGGAAACATTTTCAAGTGAAAAAGCAAAAATGTAAATGTATACTGATGTAGCATACTCTTACGTCCTGTCAATACACAGGATATGCTTCTAGCTTTTGAGACATTATATGGGGAATTGCAAAAAAACCCTACAATGCTAATTTGGCTGAAAACAAGAAATTCATTGTAATGTAGATTGCTTTGCTAAATATTCCACTGCATTTCCCTTCCTCTCCCTTGCAAGACAGTTCAATGGAAATGGTGTTTGTTTTTAAATTATTTGAAAACTTTTCTTGCTATTTTCTCCTCTCTCTTGATATCAAAATAGGTATTTATATGAACTGAAACTAGCTGTCACTTTAACACCTACCTGCTTTTTGAGTCACTATGATTCATTTCTCAAATTATCTTCCTAGCAGACTGTTACTTCATTTAGAATTTTATCACAATGAACACAGAAGTGCCATAGTCAGAATATGAGAATGAGACAAATCTGTGACTTAAACATTCACAAATAAGGTTGTTTGGCAGTGTTAGTCAGATCAATTAAAAGAAAAACAATAAAAAAACCCAAACAACTAACACTTTAACTTCTACATCTAACTTGACTACAGCCACCTTTGTGGACTGTAAAAGAGCTAAGCTTCAGCAAACATTTTTACACAAACAATTTCACATGAAACTGAAGCAAAGCCATCTCCTACCAATAC
The DNA here is from genome assembly GCA_013399365.1 of Pampusana beccarii. Lineage (NCBI taxonomy): Eukaryota > Metazoa > Chordata > Aves > Columbiformes > Columbidae > Pampusana > Pampusana beccarii. The sequence continues at coordinate 334,282 of VWYH01002219.1, forward strand.
ATTACTCTTGCTTAAACAAATCCTTTCGGCAGCCAGACTTACTGAGCATGTCTCTTCAGGCTATGGCAAACTTCTCATCTATTGAGATCTCCCCTTCATTTAGCTGTTAAAACAGCAACGCTATAGTGATTATGTATATTAAAACAAATAAATTCAGAAGTCTAATTGCCTCACCCAGCAACAGTAAATCTTCAGTGAGCACAAGGGCATCCAGAAGGCACACAGAGTGCACCAGAAAGTGCTCATGTACCAGCTACGTTAGCAGATGGTCATGCAACCTTTTTCCATGTTTTTATATTGAAGACACTTACCTCTTCCTCCAATTTTTGCACCTGACTTCTCCCAAATCTAAGTCAGCTACACGTCGACCAGAGTCAACTTAGCGTAGGTAGGACTCAATACTACTTTGTCAAGGATCAGGAGTTTGCCCCGGCAAGGGAGGAGAGGGGTGGGAAGGAGATGTAACAGAGAGCTGTTTCTGGACAAATGGGCTGTTTTTCCCTCTTCCAGCACCTGTCCAGCCTTCCTGGGATCTGGCCTGGTTGAAGCGGGAACATGGCTGAGTCACGCTCTTGCCCTGGGTCTGTGGCGGACCGTAGTCTGCCTCTGCATAAGGGTAAAACCCAAAGGGATGACCAGACTGGGAAGTAGCAGGTCTAGTTTTGTGGACACCTCAACACTTCATTGTTTTAACAAGAAACTTGGAGGTAAAGCTGTCCACAAAACTAGACCCGATTCTGATCATCAACAGATTAAAATCAAAGAAACAAAAGGCCTCAAAAGCTTTTTTTCTTCTGTATCCTGCTTCACCCAAGTAACCACACATAAAATCATCGCTTTTAATAGTGACTGCAGCCTTCATTTTTACAAAACTTGCATGGACATTCAGTGCTTGATGTCAGATAAATAAGTCTGTCAAATTCTGCTCCTCTCCATTTGCACTGGTCATTCAACTTGTGGCTCCATCCCAGGAGCTGCCCAGCCCAGGGGCCTTGCAGAGGCAGAGCGACAAGGCGGCTCCGCACCCACCACCCCTTCCAAGGGCCCTACTCCATGCACAGACCACGTCCTACAACGTTCAGGATGGCCCACACTGATGGCAGGTTACAGCACCCGCTGTCTGCTGCAGCTACCAGATACTGGATATAGCAAATAACGTGCTCAGTGGGAGGCCAATAAATCTTTATACATTCATGAAATTCTAAATTTCAATATAGGAATCATGCTTGAAGAGGAGAATTTTAATTTTGCTTTGAGAAAAGGGTTTCATTGAGAAGTTCCAAAGAGAGCGTTTCAAACTGCACAAATCAAGAACTACAGTCTCAGTGAAGAGATTTTGGCTTGTCACCTAAACGCTTCTTTTAAGATCTTGTTTTAATTCGGCTTGTCGTTAATACCTTTAAAATACCAAATCATCTCGGCCTTTCACTGTTGCAGCACCAAAACCACGCCCCCAGAAAACAGAGCATCTGGGGTACCATACAAAGATGTAATAGGTTCTTACAAAATCTTGCCAAAGAGAAAGAAAAGCCCCTGTTAACTATAGTGAAAACCCTCCAAAGACCTGAAGTATGCCCTGATTATGGTTCTCTCGGTTACAGGAATAGCATACAGAAAAGCCAGTCTTTATCTTTTTCCATGGCTTTTGCATAGTATTAACAAAACACAGCAACTTTCATATTAGTGCCGAAAATTTAGGTGTATCTCTAAACATGCTCACATGTTCTTAATGAGATACTCAACTTAGAAATTCCCTTCCAGATTTTGTACCTTATTTCCAAATCTATGACATCTTAAGAAACAACTAACAAAACCCAGAAAGCAAGAATGTGTTGATTTAGGCAGAGACTGTATTGCACCATACCTAAGCATCTTAGGGAGACAAAATTCACAGAATAACTGCCAAAAAGTTCAGACTTTCTAAAAGTCAGAGGGCATTGTGCCCAGTTAACTTAAGTAGTATCAGAACTTCAGAGAAGATAAACTCATTCATGGGACTTACGTTGCTATACCTCATCACTGAAAATTACTTGTCTGATAAAGCTATTTGACTTGTAGGTATTACCTTGTAAAATTTTGTTCTTATTATTCTACATTAGATATTTGGTTGCTGCGTTAGCCTTCTCCTTGTGCATTTCACACAGATTTTGCAATTATTTACTTTTTTTTCTTCCCCCTTTTTTTTTCTTCACTGATTTACACCTGCAGTCAATTCTTACTCTCATGTGAAAGTTGAAAATCGGATCCCAGGAAGATGCCCTTTCAGTGCAAGCTATGCCCACCATCCCTCCATGAGTTCATAAATGATACAAATACAGTGCACTGTTGGTAGCAAATATATAGAAAGACTTATAAAATTGATTATTTGCCCATCTAATATACAATAAAAATAATTCAGTGCATTCTCTGTCAACTAGGAAACAGAATTCATCATGTTTGGGGGATAAAAACACTTTTAATCTCTAAATGTTAAGTGAGTGTCCTAGAGCACACACCAGCTTGTTTGCAATACAAATAGTCAAGTTTGTTACTGTTCAAGATGTATTATAATACATAAAAATTGTAAGTTTACTTAGCAGTTACTTTTAGCTGCATTTTTCACATTGGAAGTATAAGGTTTTACGAAAATATAAGGTTGGGGGAACCTGAAAATATTTACCAAAATAAGAAAACAAACAAACAAACAAACAAACAAAAAAACCCCCACCAACACGTCGCTAATATTAGCAACTACCTCTAAGTTAGTTAAGATTTTATGAAGGCACTACCATATCCTCTGTTCAAAGCACATATGCACAAGAAATTTCATACTTTAACATGCAAACTGAGAGCAGAACAAAAAAGCACTACAGGATTTCAGCTTACACGGCTCCAATTTAGATTTAGAATACTCAGGACCCTATGCAAATATCAACACCACAGAAATCTGCTGTAGCTTGGGAAATTTGCTATGCTGAAGTCGAAACAGGAAACACACAGTCAAAACTATCGCAACTTTCTAGTCCATCTACTTTCCATTTTCTTCTCCTTCACTTCTCCACACTCTTTATTTTGTCCTGTTTAGTCACTGATCTTTCAATCAAATCTCCAGTTTCCAAATTCTCAGCCAGAGCACAAATAAAAAATAATCCGTAAGCAAATTTTCCCTTGCATCCTCACATAGGCTCTTCTCCATCCATCAACCCTTTCCTCTCAATGCATCAATGTTTCAGGGCTTCTGCGATTGCATCAAACTCCACATCGTCAACTGGGAAAGCCTTTTGCCTTCTATTATGTCTCCATGCCCTCCTCCTCTCTCAAGGATTTCTAGTTATGCTTCAAAGACTCAGCTAGCCTTGTTCCTCCTAACTCTTTCTGCTGGCTCAAACTTCCTCCAGCTACTTGTGTTTTGTATATCTCAGGGGAGATACACGTTCCTTCCCTCCAGTCAGCTCCACCATGCCAAGCTCAGCACCATCACCAGCCGGGCATGGCAAAGGGCCAGTCTCTCTGCTGCACCAGGTACCAAGGAACCCAACATGCAGCACAGAGGAAGTGCAAACAAACAAGAGAAATAGCTACGGAACAGCACAGCGCTTAGAAAAAAACATCTATTTTCCACCAACATGTCACTGACAATTTCCTCAGGTACTCATTATACCTGGCTGTCACATCTACTTGTAATTAGTGCATCCACATGCTGTCACAAGCACATATTCAGTGGTATTTTTACTAGCAGATATTTCCATGACATGGTAAGAAGGAAGCATTTTTATGAAAGTAACACGCATGTCTCTTCCAGATGGCATTGCAGGAGATTTACATTGTTCATACTTTCCCGTCTCATCTTCAAAACCAGAGGCAGCTGTTTAGCTGCTATGCTGTTACTTCTCTGGGAAACAGTGCATCTCCTAATGAGTTAACAGGCCCATTCCCATCGCTGGCAGCTGCAGAGGACTAAGCCAAATGAAGATCATAAACATACTCAAAGTGATTGCATGCCCCAGTAATTAGTTATTACCCATTTGCTATTCGATTCTTTCAAAAATCTTAAAATAATCTCCTGACCATCGTTGTATTGACACGCCGCTGTTTTGAGAGAAAACAACTCCTCGCTTCATATAAACCGAGAAAATATCACTTGTGCTCTGCATATTGTCATGTTTAATAAATCCTCTTCTGATGCAAAAGCTGACAATCTTTGAAGACTGAAGAACTGAAGTTGGTACTGCACTGATGTATCCTTTCATTTTGATTTTTGAGAGTGTTCTTCAGATCTGACACTAATTGTTACAAGGATGAACATTTCTTTGCTTAGAAACTGATTTTCTTTTTTTTTCACAATGTGGAAAGAATTTGTGAAAGAAAATACTGCTTCCTTGTTTTCTGAGCTATTCCTCTGTTTACAGAACAGCTGGTATCCGGTCACTTTGAAGGCTCCTTTTGTCTATGTTGTCCCTTTTCAGTTTCTATGCTTTCACATTGTCTGTGTCTCAGTTTCCTTTTCATGCTTATTTTTTTTCTTTGAAATACATGATTTTTTTTTTTCTTTATTGATCAGTTCCATTGGGGGAAGATGTATAACCTTTACCATATGCAATAATTTTCTAAATTGCCAATTTAGACTTGGCATTTCTTTTACTAGTAATTATTTTACTTATGGATCCGGGTATGTGATTAGCTGGTATCAATCTGAAATCACCTAGTTCCATTACAGTTAGCTATGGAAGCAAATACATTTCATGAATAAAGTAATCTATAAGGATTTTTGTACTTCTAAAGCAAATTTTAATGAAGAAGTAGGCAGACAAGTAATTCAGTGAGCAGCGCTGCTGACAGAGTTTATAATAGATATGGTGCCTGAAAACAATCAGTTCCGATCAAAGTTCATGTGCAGCTGTGCTTGATGCGACTTCAGTGAATCCTGATGGAGTCAAAACTTGAACACGGGCTCTTCCACAGCCAGGTCTGTTACAAGGCTTCACTGCTGTGCCCAACTTCACATCCCCAAACCCACAACCTTCTCAAATCCTCCATCCTTCCCTCCAGTCATCCTTCACCATGAGCTTCCAGAGTTACAGGGCATCCATCACGATAATACAGCCTGTATCTCAAAAGCCTATATAGTTAAAGCGTCATTTTGAAATCCATGCAGTCTGCAAGGACATCAAGGTTTTATGCAGATATTAGAATTCCCCAGGCAACTACACATTTTAAATTATTAAAGATTCCCAACTCTCTGACTCAGGGCAGGAGTGGTTTCCTTCCTTCTTTACAACCAAACAGGGCAGGAGTCAGGCCTTTCAAGTTTTCAGTACTAAAAAATATAAAAATCCTTTCTACCTCCAAGAATGGACTGCATTTTAAGTCAGTCAGATTCTAATCTCCACTAATATATGCAACTTCCAATCTCAGACTCAGCTTCTGGCATGTTCCAGTGATGCTTCTCTGCACAAAAAAAACCCAACAAACAAACAAACAAAAAAACCCCACCAACAATAACAAAAAACCAAGGTGCATCCACATAATGTGATAATCAGATGCCAACTTTGGCTGCTGAAGGTGTTATGCCAAGATCTTTTCTCAGATTGTCTCTTGTCTCTCTGGGTTGCATCCCTCAATTTGGGGAGAACATAGAGTTTCATTCATTTGTTACATGAGCACTTAAACAGAGAAAGTAACAACTGCCAAGGCCCTTAAAAGCAACTGCCCTTTCAGATTCTGAGATATTATACTAAAATTCATCATACCAATTTCCTCACTGGAGATAAAAATTCAAGTCTGAGCAATGATACTATACAAGTCACACACATCATTTTCCACTTTGCAGTGCTACACGGTTTCACGTTGTGTGCATGGGACATACTGACCATCATGATTATAAAACCCGATCACAGCAAAACCACACAGACCATCCCACTGCACAGACTAGCCTACTGCAACTCAATTTGTCTTTTCACTCCAAATCTACCTTCTTGGAAAATCCCTCTGGTAAAAGTTTCCTTTCCAGCTGGCCAACATAAAACAGAACACATGGACCCGAGTCACAATTATTATCAAAAATGTATAAATATTATGAGACAATAACAGATTAACAGGCTGCACTGCATCATGCTACAGCCATCAAGCACATGTATGGTTTCTCCTTCAGATTTTGAGTTCTCCCAAGTTAATACATTACAATGCTAAGTAATAAAAATAGTTACTAGCTGGTATTCTTTAGAACACCTTCAGCTATTTTAATTAATGTTTTCCACTCTGGAGTAGAGAGTTATTTTGCTATTAAAGTTAACCACATTTGTGTTCCAGTGCCACACTATGTGATGTGTACACCTTAAACATTAACCTAACTTCTGCAAATGATAGTTCGAAAGATGCAGGACACATTATAGCAAAAACTAACAACTTTGGATACTTGCTGTACTTGTAGAAACTCCAACCCTACATGTAAACTGCTGAAATTATGATAGAGGAAGAGACCACCTCTACAAGCAGACAGTCTTATAAAAAAAAAATAAAGCTTGAATTGAAAAAATAAATGGGCTGCTGATTTTTGAAAGAGTGCCTTTAAATATAATCCTGCAGAAAGAATGATCCTCTAACAAAAGTATTAGTTCTCTTTAAGACATTATTGGGTAGTTACCTTAGGCACAATGTCATGTTTCTGATCAGCAAAAATTTACAAGAAGGAGATTTATGAAAGGTGTTTGAATTGCTTCTTATTTCCTAAATGACAGCTTCATATTTCTGCACAACACTGAAGTAAATAAAAGAGAACGGACATAGTCCTGCATCATTAAAGTCAAATGTGACCAGGCTTTAACCTGAGACTACACCTGTACAGTAAACAGATGATAAATATGCAGTCAGTTTCTGGCAAAGGGTAGACACTGTATTTTCTCAATAGTGGCACATGAGATTTATAGGGTATGCACTTCCCTGACCAAGATTTTATAATCACACTTTTCCCTCAATAGGTGGCAAAAGTCAAGGGACATCTAGGAAGTGTTCAGAGAGAGAGAGAGACTAGAAGGATTAGAAAATACACGGGACAAACCACAAATCTCTGCAGGTACCCTGTTCATGGGAAATGTCAAAGGAAATGGGATTATGACTTTGCATTGCTTCAAGGTGATTTGTTATTCACTATACAGATCACTAAGGTATTTTGAGCTCAATTTACTTTGTACTGAAGATTTGTTCCCCACTTGTTTCCTATAATTCTCTCTCCCAAAGCAATATTATCAAGTGGATGTCAGTTAGGAATACAGGTCTATTATCACAACATTACCAAACTAATAGAGATGCAGTGGTAGGAATAATTTTTCTTTTTAATTTCCCTGAAAACATTATGTCCTATAGCCAGAACTCCATGCTGTGTGATTTACCAGGATGATTCTCATTTAATCTGCAGCTGTGGCATCACAGTATCTCCCTGCGCAGCACATCAGCTTGTGATAAAACAGAAAAGAAAATAAATAAACCTGTCCTCCAAACAGAAAAAACAAACAAACAAAACAACAAAACAAAACAAACAAAACACAAACTAAAAAACACACAACAAAACCTCACCAAAACCCTAAAACCTAAGCAGAAAGAAGTGGTGTTTGGTATTTATAATCTAACTATTGCACTTTAGGACTGAACAAAAACTAAATAAAGATTTGAGAAGCAGTATAATGGACACGGGTTTTAATCGAAATGGGGCAAGTCAAAGCTGATTTTACTGTTGCTCTTCCTTTTTGCCTGAAGTGGCAACTTTAAAGCCAAATTAAAAGAGATTTTTTTTTTTTCTCTAACCCCTTTAAAATTCCTTTTAGTCATTTATCTGAAGTCTATGGAATTACAAGTGATACACCAGGTTAACTAAATTCCAATTCCATGCCAAGAAGCCATGCTAACACAGCCTGAGAAAGGATGAGATACCTGTGGGGCTACCAGCATAGAAACCACCCTGTGGAACCCGCCACCGGTGATGTGCAAGGCTCAACCTCAGAGTCTGATTCCCAGAGCTGAAGTTAGGTTTCCACGCCTTGCAGGTGTAGAAAGCTGTGAACGAAGCCCTGGATACAGAATTCATCATGACATTAAAACTGGAGTCCCACAAGGTCATTTTTACATAGTCTCATTTCAACATAAGAATGCTGTGTTGATTTTCTAAATTGCTTTCAGCATGTTTAACTCATAGACAATCGCAGTGATTTGAAATGGCTAAAGAGCACAACTTCGCAATGGACTGCTTGCTATAAGGTACTGGAAGCGACTAACAAAAAGATCTCTCTCAAAGCAAAGTTTTTTTAGACCATTTTCATATCTGTTTCAGATATCATCTGAATACTGTTCTAAACTACTTCATAACCACTAAATACCAAACAAAACAGCAAAACAAACAAACAACCTTGAAAGGTTAAGCATTTAAGGTTAAAAACCTTTAAAATTGTTAAAGAACAATTTTATCTGTAAAAGCAGACACAAAAAGCACCATCAGTTTGTGATGCCATAGGACTGCAAAAATTACACGCTTACTTATTCCTGCAAGAAGAGTAAATCTCTGTTTCACAGGATACAGGTGTCTACCTTTCTTCATATGGCCAATTTTTCAAATAGTAGAAAATTGCCTCACAACATGAAAAAGTCTTCACCTTGAAATAATGACTTTTAAAAACATCAAATATAACAAATACTTTATTACATACAAAGAAAAATATTTACAGTCTTGCAAAGACGGTGTATTTTGGACCAATTCATGTGTCCATTGTAACCCTGTGCTCTTTTTGCAAGGGACAATAAAGGAGCTGAGACATGACAAAATTCTGAGAATCAAAGAAAGCCTAAGCTGGACCAGTATAAAAAACATGCAGCAAAGTACTTGGGTATTTGGAAGTAGTGTTAAGCAGACCATTGTCCTGGTTTTGTTAAAAACAAGACCAGTTCCTCTTTTAAGTGAATTTTCCTTTTAGCTAAGTTCTTCTAAGTAACTACACTTTTCTGAATTTAGCTATATGTTTTTTGAGACACTGTTCGCTCCAGACTGATAAGATGAACAATGGGATGCAGAAGAAGCTCATGTTTAGATTTATTGCTATAACCACCGAGAATTCTGATAATGGAACGTATATGCAAGGAGGTGCAAACAGAATAGGTGACTAAAACTGATCATCCCATCCACATCATACACACTATAAAAGAGGGAGATCACGAG
>VWYH01002220.1:0-21721 GCA_013399365.1 Pampusana beccarii
GACTGCTGCCTCTCATTTGCTTAACTATTTTAATAGGAAAAGCACGCAAGTTTCAACGTTGCATTGTACAATGGTGCATTTCCTTGCCATAATGTATTGTATATCACTGCTGGAAACTCTGCTAAGTTGGCAAACCCTTCTTATGGGTACAGATACATCAGCTGCATGAACAAAAAAGTGTTTCTCTCAGCTTTTCATGTACTTTGGGTAAGGAGATGTAGCTATGCCAGTAAATCAAATCGGTTTGTTGCCATATGCTCCAGTTCTGACAGGACATGTTTTACTTGATGGGTGATGTCCAACTGTGCCACTAGGTGAATCACAGATCAAGTTACCCAAAGTACTTGAACAATACTTCAATACTTTACTTCTGTAAGAGGAAATTCAGTTTTGATCCAGTACAAGAATGAGCTACTGCAAAAATGGAGGCTCCACCACCCTGCCCCCCACCTTCAAGGGTCCCTGTGTTTGCTCTGGCAACCATGAAGGTGCAGGGAAAACCAACTGCTCTTCTAGGACTTCAAAAGCTCTCATGTAAGCACAGAGGAGTCAGGCTGAAACTGGTTCTTCCTATCAGCAGATCAGTGGTTAAGCTTCCATTCCCTTCATTGAAGTTAAGGCCCATTATTTTACTGATATCTCATAAGATTTGTGATAATTTACCAGCCACACAACACAGAGGCAGTCTTAACATTACCCTGCAAGGGAAGTTGCTTGGTTATGTGTAAGCCTGACTGTATCCCTGTTTCTAGAAAGCCACCCCCTACTGATCAAGTGAAGAGTGGTACCAACATTTTCTAATGGGATACACACCACTGAATAAACAGACGCTTCCCCTGAAGGTCAACACAGCCCTGACTCATAGAAAGAGAGAAATGTGGCAGCGCAGCCCAGCAGCCCCACTGCTCGCATACCTCCCACCAGGGCCACGGGCTTGGCTGGAAAAGGACAAAATTCTTGTTGAGCACAAACGCCCTTTTCTCTGGGAAACAAGGCTACAGTGACAAATCAAATGTATTCAGAAATAAAGCACGGACGTGTACTCTCAATTCACCAATTCTTTAACTGCCCTTAATATAATAATGATTAACAGTTTAGTCAACCACCTAGGACANTAAGAAAACATACTAAAACACACCTTGGATGCAGTTACAATGAGGTATTACACAGGAGGAAGAATGTACCCCAAGGAAAGAGGGGAGCAGAGAGCACCAGTCATTGCAGGGTCCCATCTCATTGGCACTGCAGCCCTTGCACAGCACGTTCCCATTAAATCTCTAACTGTACCAGTCACGGCCTTTTAACACCATAGACAGAGGACCCAACGAGAAGTGTATAGGAGGCAAAAGCAAACAAACTTATCATAGATGGAGGAGGAACATCAAAAGACTTGAGACCAGGACCACTGTATTGTTACCACTTCAGGACACAAACCATGGGATTAATTCCATTAAGGAAGGAGCTGTGCTACACTGCTCTAAAACTTCTGTCATAAAATTGTCGTAGAGGCGTAATGTTATACAACCATATCAGGATTGGACACCTACTGACTGGTTTAGAATGGGATTAAAGGGCAGAAGATGCAATGACTTGGTGCAGAAAGTTGTGGTCTAAACAAGAACCTTTTCCAGCTGCAGGAACTTGTAGCACATGAAGCAGCGAACTGAATCCCAAGAGCAGAATCCCAGCAAGGGAGCCCTCCCAGGAGCACCGGGACACCAGCACACAGGCTGGCACTGAGGAGCACGAGAGAAAAATCATGTCCCTTCTGCTGCAACAGAGTATTGTTCCTTTCAAAAATTCAATGAAAACAACTGGAATAAGGAGACAACACAGGTAACAGAACTGAATTAACTAGTTTAGTCAACTAGAACGAAAAATGTTTATTGCTCTAATTAAATTAATTCAGTCCACTAGGCCAAAAAGGCATTGATTCATTGCTCAGAAATCCTCCCTAATAAATCCTGGTGTCAACCTACTTTTTCTTTGAGCAATCTTGTTAAATCACAGACAGATACACGAATGCTTGACCTCTAAAACCATCTTAAGTGCATTATTATTTCTGTGGAGAAAAAGAGAAGCTACATTCTAGGATTCCTCAAGGCAGGAAATAAAAAGGAGTTCTTTGTTAGTAACCTTTATTTGAAATGTCTCAGACAATTTTTTTGCTGAATACTTTAGTGTACTGCTTGTGTGTTGCTGAAACAAACAGAAGAATTAGCTGGTTCGGCTTTCACCCCATACAGGAAGATTTTAACAACACCATTAAGCAGCTCAATACTCAGAACTGTTTCATTAGAATTCTTTTCTCCTGAATCATATCAATAAAGTTGAAGTTCGGTCTGGTATTCATAAGAGCTGACTTACAGGCTTCTTGCTGCAAATGTACTTTCGAGATCCAGTAAATGTACCAGAGACCTAGAATTAAGTAACTTACGTTTTTAACATCCTTTTATTCAAAAATCAACCATCACAGTCTTAAACATTGTTTTACTTTGGGCATGCAATTGCTTAAAAAACTGGCTTTGCTAATTTCAAAAAAGAGACTAGAGATTTCAAGATAATTCATAAGCAACAGAACTGGATCTTTTTCATGATTGCTTTTATTTTTCTGCTGTTGGCATGAAGCATTCCTTATTCTGAGCATTTTAGTTACTTTTTTTTCTTGCTATAGAAGCTATTACTAAAATAATTTAACTGGCCTTTTAATAAGAGACACTGGAGAACCATTTGCCTAGATGTTACAGTTTAGACAACTGTAATCTTTTAAAAAACCTCAAAGAATCCTTCCTATGATGCATATTTTAGCTCTCTTCCATCTGCAATGATACATGTTATCACAGAGATCAAACATTAGCACTGGGAGAATTAATGGGAATATAGCAAACAACATGGCCACAAACACTATATCAGCAAGAAAAACAACTGCTACTGGCCTAGTTCCATAAAGCAATTGAGACAAGTAATATTCAAGGTAATATCTGAACAGGTTTCTTGCCAATTTTCTCAAATACCAATTACTTTTTCAGCTTGAAGGTAAAAATATCCCATAGAACAATTAATCACTGCTTTGAATTCATTAGTGCTATAAAAGGAAATTTTGCCAGACTGATGTAACATTTCGAAGCAGAAAACTTTTGCAGATTACACGGTTTAACACATCTCCAAAGATATATTAAACTTCTAACAGGTTGCTCAAGCTACACATGGGATGTAATGTAGTCCTACTTGCTGATGAAAGTTTTCTTCTAATGATGGAGAAAAAAGTCACATTTCACCCGAAAACCCTTTTGCCTACAGCAAAGTAAGAGTGGTATCACATTTCCCACCCTGTTGCTTTGAGTATGACTGATTCCACTTCCTGCAAAAACAGCGATTTTTTTTTTCTTTTTAAATAAGTGTTGGCATGGCAGGAGAAGAAAGAGAAAAGAGAAGAAGCTCCATCAGCTAAGACACTCCTCAGGACATCGTAACTAATTTATAACTTGCCAAAACTTCAACCAGCTTGCTCCTTGTCTGAGATCACAAAGAACTTTTGCAATTCAGCAGCCATTAGCCTAAACACAAGCAAGGCAGGCAAAAGGTTTGACAGATCTTTAAATAAACCTTTGCCATTTTCATACCTCCATAAAGGGGAGGTAGGGGGTGGGGGGAGCTTTTCAAGAATTAACAAGATAACAGCTGTTCACACCAATGTGATCCAAGTATTTTAAAGCTATTAAGTGAGCCCTTCAAACAGTCCTGCACGGAAGATGGTGGGGCAGAACACATCTGTTTTACATATCAAGGGACCAAGATTGAGAGATGAAACAGCTTGTGGTAAGATCACACAGCAAGTCACTAATCCAGAAACAAGCCTTTCATCTTTCAGTCCAAAGCCGAGGCTCACAGGTGAGCCCTATGCGTTTAATACACCTATGGCCATCATGCCACACGGACTCCCCAGAAGAACAGGCCCAGCCAGGGCCCAGCCATCACTGTGCTCTTCTCCAGCAGTCCCTGCTCGTGGCCGAGGACAGGCCACAGCCGAGCACACTCACTCTGACTGCCTGTAACTCGCTCCACCCTCTCCCAAGGGTTCTTCAGAGCCAGGCATTTACATTTCGTCAGCACACAGGCCGATGTCACGCACGCTGAGTCCCGCAGGGCAGCTGCGTGCTGGCTGCATGATGGGGCCACATCAGTCAGCGGGCAGGAGACCCCAGCGGGGTGGAACAGGCAGCACATCTGCCCAGCTGTGCCCTGAGCCATGTGCAGGTTTTATGCTTCAGAGCAGACGTTTCCCAAGAGTCATCAGGAATCACCTACTTGGACTAAACCCACACACCCCAATATTTACAGCACGTTGTATAAGTTTCTCAACTCTTACAGCAATCCCAAATGTGCACACTGAAGGATGTTAAGCTACTTCAGCAATAGCTACATTTTCAAATAACCTTTTCGCTTTCACTCACTTTCATATCATTGCTGAGGCCCAAGGAACTGCCATAACACTGTAATGCTAAGTGGCCACTTACCCTAACTGAGTTTTACACATTAACAAAAGGCACACAATCTTGGGAAAGAAAAAATGTCAGCTTAGTAGCTTCAATCAAAATATCTTGACGAGAATCTTTAGTAGGGCATACGTTTAACTGCTCCATTTAAATGGAAATTAATAAAAGAACATTTTATTTATTCCAAAATAAATTGTATAAACCATCCTTTTTAGATACAAAACAAATTTGGTGATCTGGGAAGTGACAAAAAATAAAAGAGGACAAGAGGTGAAGATAACAACAAAAAAAAAATTTCTTCACCCACTCTTGGCTCCACTTACTAAGTAAATTCATCAAAAATTTAAAAACAAAACAACAACAAAAATCAAAACACCAAATCTGTTCCAGAGGAAGGTAAGCTTTTTGCTGAACAGGTGAAAGAACAACAAATCCTAGAAATATTTCCATTGCTCAATGCTGAATTCCTTTGTTTGTTATTTTTCCTATGCACTGCTTCCAATAATGACAGTAATGACATTTTCAGTTTAGCTCTTTACACTCCTGACAGGTAAAATCCCATTTTTATTAACTGCCTATTAGTAAGTCTCACAATATAGCAGCTGCCAAATAAGGGAACAATAGCTCCATCTTTTCGAAAGTACACTTAAAAATATGGAGAAAAGCACACTGTGCTTGAAGCAGCTGCATTTTATGGAATTATTTAAAAACTTTGCTTTTGTCTCTTGCGGTCAAATTTTATCCTTGGTGAATTCCATTGACTTAAAACAAGTTTACACCAAAGAGGAATCCCTTCAGGTCACGAAACATTGCAGAGAGTCTTTCTGCTAAATATATTTTTTTTCACTCCAAATTCATCTCGCCTATGACTTACAGCCTGAGGGACGTCAGTTCCTTTTACTGTCATTAGCTACAGAGGATGAAGTGATTTCTGTTCTTTGAAAAGGAATATATCCAGTGTCTATATTCTCTCTACACTGTAACATAACCAGTAGTAAAACAGTGTTGATTCATGCAAATATATTTCAGTGGAAAAAGCTTATAAAAGGAAAAGACTTGCAGAAAATCAATACATTTTTCACATGAAAGTAACAACTGTTTTTCTAATAGCAGATGCCCCATTTCTTGTTGAGACACCCCAGGATCACACTCGGGAATGCTGGGTGTGGAGTGCTATAGCCCTTGGAGCTTAATTCTTCCTGCGGCAACCAATAAAACTGCGCTGTTTGATGCTTGCACATCCCCTGCTTAGTTCAAATGACAGAATTGAGTTTGTTTTGCAGCAAAAGAAACAAGCAAGCACAAAATAAAGTCATTATTCTGTAGGGGCAAGGTAAGCAGGTTCAACATATCAACAGCTGAGGTCAGTTTGATTGAAGAATAATTTTAAAACAGAAAAAAAATTAAAGGGTAAATACATATTAGATAGGAGACTTTTTTTTAGGTACGTCCCTGAGTAACTACCACTTTCCTCTGTAGACTCCTGAGATCTGAAAACTTTTGTACTTCTCCTTGACATTAGACAAGACAAAAATGCCACCTTTAGTTAACTAAATAAGGCCTTTTCACTTTTTTCTTAGAGACATCAAGGGTTTGTGTTGTTTTTAAGATAGAATACAAACACAGAAGCTAAAAAAGAGTTAATAAGGGCCTACAGTACAGAGAGGATATTAAAAGATCCACAAGCAAAATCCCAGATCCCAATTCCCTTCAGAAAACAAAAGAATTATTTTTAGCACAGTATTTATAAAATAATTATGTGATGCTTAGGACTTGTTAAAGACAAGGTTCTCTTTAAAAAAAACTTCAACAAATTTCCTTAGAAAGACAAGGATTAATGCCATTCACCATTCCATGCCATAAAATTTTCCACGAAACGACTTTTCATCACTCAAGTACTTCCCTCCAGAGACACTCAGCAATGCTACCATTTGCCTGCATCTATACAATTCAAGCACTGCATCATGGGCTTGATATTTCTGAGAATTCCTTTGGCATCGTTCAGAGTCAGTTTTAATCAAAGAACCAGACTTTCATGTTGACTGATAAATGCTCTGGTTCAGCAAAGCACTTAGATATACACTCCGTTGTTTTGCTGAATCAGGACCCACAACCCCACATCCTACTGTTCCATGTGAGTGCAGAACTCTGCTGAATTTTGACTGTTTTTAGCTTCAGAGCCTTGCTGATACAGGAAAAATTCAGTCTGCTGAGTTCAAGCCATTCCAGGTCTGTAATACAATTACCTCTTCTAAAATACATAACCTTTCTCTGTATCCTGACACTCAAAGCTCTTCAGATTTTTTGTGTGGTTTTGGAAGGTAAAAATACTATTTAATGCATAAACCGCACAGAAATGGCACAGTATCTGACTCAACTGAGCTGGTTGAGAGACAGACAGAAGACCAGACTTAAAACCTAATTTACACAAGAACAGATCACCAAACAGCTGTACTGAAGAAACATTAATTCAGAGGACCTATAGGTTAATTCTAGTTTCCCAGTTCGATCACTCTTTGTATTTAAATTGCTCACTTTAAAATATCATTTACTGCTTGAAACGTATTATTTTTTTTTGTGCAAAATTAAGAGTGACATAATTTTTTATGCATATTTTGGCTTCTCAAAGTAAGCTCACTAAGCTCACTGACATGAAGTTCAGAATTAATCATTTGCTACCCTATCAGATGAACACCTGACATTACGATGCTTCAAATCACGATCAAGATGTTGAAAGGATAAAAACAATTAGAACAATTTCCACCTTTAAAAGCTAGTCAGTGGTTCGCGATCAGTATTTCTCAGAAGGGGGAGCATGATGGGCTCTCACAGGAAAAGCACAGCGGCCCCTTCGCAGTGCCTCTTCTCTCTGGCAATCAATGATATGACCCAAGGGAATGGCAGGAAGATGTGCCAGGGGAGGTTTAGGTTGGACATTAGGAAAAGGTTCTTCACCCAGAGGGTGGTGGACACTGGAACAGGCTCCCCAGGGAGGTGTCACAGCCCCAGGCCTGACAGTGTTCAAGAAGAGACTGGACAACACCCTCAGACACATGGTGTGAACTGTGGGGTTGTCCTGTGCAGGGACAGGAGTTGGACTCGATGATCCCTGTGGGTCCCTCCCAGCTCCGGACAGTCTATGATTCCACGGCTCCCAGCCCCTCCAGCCGTTCCCACCCCACGCCTGGCAGCGGCACAGACACGGGACAAGCAGGACATGGCACCCGGACCTGCCCTCTGCTCCTCTTACTCTTCCCTGAGCCTGCAAGTCTTTAAATGTGCTGAGTACTGGTTCATCTCGTCCTCCAAAAGACTGACTATCCAGACCATAAAGGGACAGGACTGGGTGGTTTTTCAGGGGAGGTAGAAGTTGGCTGATTATGAGAAAGAACTGAAGGAAAGGGAAGTGGAGAGTGAAATCTCTATCCATTCAAAAGTTGCAACCAGTCTGTGCTTTACTTCAGTCCTAATAATTCAAGAGCCAACCTCTGTCCCCTGGTTCTCATTCTCTAACAACAATTTATACAAACAAACCCCCCCACACCTCTGACAACAAATATTTTGAGGAAAAATAAAACTCACAACTTAATTACATCTGGGAAATACTCAGCGAACACTGTTTAAAACAGAAGGAAATTTGTGTGACTCCTGGCTTTTTTTTTTTTTTCCCCCAGATGACATCCTTCACCTTCCAGTGGAAGGACTTTCTATTATACTTTGAAGGATCCTATATTGCTTTTGAAAACACAGTGTTCAAGGTCTGGGGAAGTTCCTCTTAAAAAAAAAAAAAAAAGAAAAGGTCATTACAAGGCCTGTTTTTTCCTGTTGTTGCGCTTCTTAACGTGGCACCCATCATCACCATATCTGTGGGGCACAGATCCAAAAGACATAGTTTACAAGCCAACAGCCTTATTGAAAATGAAGTACACATGCTATGAACAACATAAGATTACTTATAAGAAGGAGAGGGGAGAGGGAGCTAGGATAACAATACAGTAGAGAACCCGGGAATAAAGACCTGTTGAAAGAAAACCACAGAGACAGACCCTATATGCACAGACAAACCAGTAAGCTCAGCATTACGGAAAATAGGTAAATTATTCAATATATCCAATTCTTACAGTACTTCCACCAGCCTGACCACAACCATGAATCTCTGTCACAAGGAGAGAGGTGTGTGCAAGGCAAGCACAGGCAACACCAGATGTGAGGAGGGTTGAGGGGAAGGGGACATGGCTGAATGGGCAAATCTGGTTGGTATCGGATGCCACAGCTGTGCTGCTTTGTTTGCAGCAGGAATGATCCGCAGCACCAGAGGATCTACCCCAGGAGGCTGGAATGAGACCCTTGGCCGCTGTAGATCCACGGGCTGTACCACCATTCTATCTTCTTTCCAGCCGAACAGTAAGGCAGGAAAGAAAAAAAAATAAGTTTAATTTTTAAAAATCTTTCCCATTCCTTTATGGAAGAACATATCCAGAAGGTTTGGCCCTGAGGCACGGGTTTTAGCTGTCCTTTAAAACATTTTATCAAGACATACATCATGCACCCAACTGCACACATTTGCTAGCAAGTAAAATAAATAAGATTCAGCCTTTGATTTAAGCCACATTACGACAGAATATTTTTGCTCCTGAGACTACAAAGCCAGACTTGCTTATGAGGTTATCCAAGGCTGTAGCGTGTGCAGTTCTGAGTGTTTGTGTGGAGTTCCTACTGCAGGTTGCCAGACCTTGGTTTAAGCCCACTTCAAAAACATAATTCCTCTAGACAAGCAGGTAGTCTGCCAGGAATTCCCTCCATCCTGCTTTGGACTTTCCACGGGGAAGAAAAATCTCATAGTAATCAAGGTTTTCTTTGCAGTCTTTTTCTGTACAATTGAAGCTGTATAAATATGAGCTGACAAGAAATCTGTGTACAAGCTAAAACTAAATCAGATTCAGATAAGCATTTTGCTACATATATCCAAGCAATATGAGGAGGTACAGAAATAGACAAATATTCTTTGAATATTTATACAGACCATTTTCAATGCAATGTTAGTGAGGTGTATTCTTCAAGCTATTGGCATGAAAAACACGTGGCTTGGGTTTGAATATGCATCTCTGTGTATGTCATCTAACTGAGGGGGGGTTGAGATACATTTAACACATTAATACCATAAAAAGCAAGAATGGAAAGAAAAACAAACAAAGCAGATTGTGTCTAGAAGACCACCTGTACCTGAAAAGATAACAATGATGAAGATATTGAAAAGTCGGCAACAAAACTTAGACCAATTGTAGCAGTGTCAGTGCAGGATTGGCAAACAAAAGAAACATGTGCTCCCCTGCAGCAGCCTCGCTACTTCAGAAACAAAGAGTAAGCTGGAAAAATGCTCAATATATAAAATTCGTCACCCTAGGGAGGTGGCATGCTGCCCCCTGCCTCCCCCCAGGCTCCACCACAGGCACGCAGGGATTTTATTTATACTTCTGAGTTTTATTTGTACTAGTATGTTAATGGTTCAAACCTGAAGTAGTGCAGGTTCCGTACACGTGCAGTTGAGAGCCAAGCGTGCGGTACTGTGGCCATCATGCTGACAGCTGTTCATGGGCATCTGCCACAGCTTTTTCCGCACACGACTAGAACATGATGCTTGCTCCCACCCGTATTTCACCTACAGCCACAAACCCCCTGCATTTAAAGCATAATTGTTTGGGTTAACAGGCCTTGGTGACTACTAACAGAAAAACATGGCAAAAGTTCTATGTAAAGAGCCTTCAGAGAGCTGCCCTTCCTCAGTTGTAACTACAGCTGCCCAAGATCTCTCTCCTCCTTCCAAAGTCCATCAGTTCTTTATTGCTCATGATACTCTGTAAAAGACATTAATTAGTTGTTCTCATTAAGGATATATTGCAAAAATAAAAAGGAAGAAACCCAAACCCCACAGGACAGGCGCAGCTAGAAACAAGCATGATTAGTGCTTCCTTACCTCCCCCAACGAACTGCAGCCCTTTCTATTCCCCTCAGCTATCTTCTTCCCATGCAGAGAGTGGGAAGAATCAGTCTCCAAGAAAGAAATAACTTTGAAGCTAGCCCTGCTCTGAGCTGGGGGCTGGACTAGACTTCCAGAGGTCCCTTTCAGCCAAAATCATTCTGTGACTCTACTTATGAATAAGCATCTGGTCAAATCCAAGGCTATAGAACTTTATAAGAGTTTGTTTCAAGAATAGCTGCCAGAGGAAAAAACAGAATTGAGGAGTAAAACCAAAAACAACACAGTTAATTTTGAGACAGAGGTTGGGCTAAGGTTTCTGAACACTGAATAACTTTCTAATAGTAGCACGACATTTGAATAACATTTCTATATTAGTGGGTTTTAATTAAAGCTGGCAGTAAGAGGTGAGCTGACTCCTTAGGCAAGCAATCTCCTCTGCAGCAAAATGGAATTGTGGTTGTGATTAATTAAAACAGTTTGTATTTTCTACACTGGCACTTTCTTTTAAAGTAGATTTTTACGCATCTATAATGATTCAGATCTGCTCCAAGTAAACGCTTTTCTCAGCCAAGACCAGCATTATATCCTCAGCTCAAGCCGCAGACACACACAGACACCCTGTACTGCTGAAAGTTCATCTGTAATGAGGCTATTGCAAAATCTTAGCATCACATACTATTAAATAATCAAAGTTACTAATGCTGGATGGATTCCTTCAGGAGGTCAACCCCAGAGAAAGTCCCACGAGGCTTGAGGGCTTGAAACAACATAATTTTCCATGCCGACGATGAAAGGAAGCCAAGTTGTAACACATTTAATTGCTCAGCCCTGTCTCTTCCAAAGCCCCTCATCTTTTCCACAGTGAGGACATCTCACTTAAGCAAGCCATCTGCCCACTGTCCACTTTTCCCACTACCTCATTTTCACTGACTGTATATCCCCTTGGCCTCTTCTCCAACGACCCACACTGTGTGCAAGCTGGACACATGAGAAGAGGCCTCCTNACAGCTCTTTCCTTTCTCTGTCACAAGATACTGCAACACAGTTTCAAAAATCTCTGTCTAGGACAACACATGGGACAGGGACAATCCCCATAAATGGCACTGCATCTTCCTAACCTCTGAGACCCCCAGGAACGCTTACAACTGTTATGAAAAGGTCTTTGCCATCGTAATCGACAGCTAACTTTAAAACAGATTAGACAGCTGTAAGGAATGACCAAGGTGAGGTTTATCCCAATAGAGCGGTAAGGTTGGAAGGACTCGGTGACCTATTTACAAACCCTCCTGGGATTTTGTCGGAAATTAATTTTTATGAACTAAAGTAATCAGGATTTAATTCCAGATTACAGACCTTGAAGGCAACACTGAGCCGAGCTGGTACACCCCTTCAGCCCAGCTCTGCGGAGAGACCCCGGCTCGGCTTCACCAGCTCAACCCTGCACTCAGGTAGTAAATCCAGGCTCCGGACAGAGCTGATAGTTCAGCATCAGCATCATGCTGGCAGAGCTACTCTGCTCCCACTCCCAAGAGCTTCCACAGTAACCTTCCGCTTTATCATGGGTTTGCACCATGCAACTCCCCTTTTTTACAATAAATAAATTACAAAACAATTTACATTACTACTGCGGCTCTTTAATAGTTTTAAGAGGGAACATAAGTGCAAGATAACACTCATAGGACCAGCATTGTTTCTCCTATCACCATACCAGCAGTTATGATCACAATAGTTTTATACAAAATCTAGATGTAAATATAAGCTTTAGCTGACCTACATTCTTCCAGCACGAAACACTATTTTTGATCAATAATTCTGAATATATACAATAAGATACACTGAATGCATGATTTACATAATGCCACCTACCTGTAGCTGCAAAGCACAAAATCATCAAAGCAAACACTGAAGTCACACAGCTTGAAGACATTTTTGCAAACATCGTATCTTCTCAAATCAACTCCCTTTGTAGCTCTTCATGTAGATTTACTTCCTTTGAAATTTGTGGTATGTTTTGAAATCAGATCTTCTAGACTTTTAATTGCCTACAGAAATAAGTAAAAAATTCATTTTAAGACAAATATAACTTACAGAAATGTTATTTAAAATTCTCTCTCTTATAACAAAAGAAACAGAATTATTTCCTAAATTACTACTAGAGGAGTGCATTTTATATTGCCAGATGCCCTACGTACTGCTATCTTAGCACTCTTCCCCCTGTATTTCAGCACTTTTCTGCAGCTGTTGCTCTTTCATATTATACATTGTGCAAGTTGTGATCTACTTGAAGTGAAATCCCAGAGTCCTTTTTGTCAACTAATTCTGAAGCCCTGCTGAAGCATGCCAATGGTACTCATGGCCTCAGACGTTTATTTTAAGGATTCAGACTTTCTCTAGGACATATAAACATTTGTTTTGTTTATTTATCTGCTGCTACCTTTATTATACAACGGAGAAATGTTTCACGTGTTCTAGCTGGTTTACGGGTAACATGATAAATTTAACTCATCATTTCTCAGTATCACAAATGATGAAAACTTTTCAAGGCCACTTGACACTAAATATAAATATAAAGCTGTTCAGAATCTTTATTTTAAGAGATTTCAAGACATTATACTGGGTCAGTAAAACATCTTAAATGTGGTAGACAAATAAATGATGATACAGCTGATGCCTGCTAGCATTAAAAACACTGAAAAATATGACCCTAGAATGCACACTGCAGATTTTTGAGGGGAAACGCTTACTAGATGTGCAATATCCTCATCCCCCCCCTTTTTTTTTCCCAATCTATTGTCAGTCATCTAGATGCCTAGAATGATATTAAGGAAACAGAATGCTGGTATCGGAGCACCTCAGTGACCATGAACACCCACCACAAAGCAATGTGAGCAACTACAAACCACCATCATGTGGCTAAGTGATGGCAAAATGTTGAGTCGGGACCAAAATCTGCGCCACGACAACAACGAATACCATTTAAACCGTTCTTGCTGCTGACATCAAAATGCAATGAAGTACGAAGTCAGACAAAAGGCTGGGTCTGTTACACAGCGTGTGTCGTGTTGTGCATGATCAAAAGTCTGCATGACGAAAAAACACACACCGAGACCAGGCAATAGCTACAAAGAAAACACCAGAAACTCCTGTGCAGAAATGTTAGGTGAGACTACAGCGCTACCACACAACACGACTGAGGCAACAAGATACTGCAATGAATTTCTGTCATTAATAGCCAGACAAACAACACAGCCTCATAAAGCAGCAATAGTTCAACCTAAAACCCCAGGCAAGCATGATTCACCTAAAGACTTCTTCTATGACATTTCATATAAGATGGGTTCATATTCCAGAAAAACAATTCTGGAGAAGGATGAACACAGACACAGACACACAGAGACACACAGAGACACACAGAGACACACAGAGACACACAGAGACACACAGAGACACACAGAGACACACAGAGACACGACCAATGCTAGAGACAGCTCAAAATAGGAAAACCTCAGAAAACTACAGCTTCCTTGGGCAATTCACATGGGTTGTAAAAATTACTTATCCTGAACCTACTGGCAGCATTCAATGAGTTCCTAGATATCTGTCATCTCCCCCTAGAGCGTAAGGGTATATAGATAAACCATCAAATCCACGAGGGATACTGAACTTCACGGTAAATGAAGGCCAACCTTTACTAAACAGAAACAATAAATTGTTGACAAGAATGTTGGACAATCCTTTAACACAGAAGTTTTTGAAGATGAAAATCCAAATCAAACAGGTTTAATGCCAAAACAGCAAGCCATAAGGAATTTATGACAGATACTGACCATCATTTGGGAAGTCTAATGTAAGCTGGAATCATTTGTTGCTCTTTCTCTAGATGAAAAGAAACTTGATACTCAGTGAGAGTATTTGGTTGCTAACTCAAATTTTAAATGCTGTCATAAAGAAAAACTATCAATTACAGCAAATCAGGAGGTTTCTAGCCAGTGTTAGCTATAAAAGAATATCATAATGCCCTGCAAGATGTCATACATGCAAAGAGGCAATGAATGAGCATCCTGGAACTTGAGTTACTGATATATAACCATTTCATCAACAACGAACAAAAGAGAAACCAGAAAAAGAGCAACTCCAGTGCATACACTCAGTAACATACTCAGCAGAAAATCACAAGACACTACCTAGATCATTCTTCCATCAGTACAAACCTCTCATTCTTCAGCGACATTTTTTAAGGCACACAGTTGTGCAGAAATAGGGAGCACAGGGAAAGAACTGGAGAGAAAGCGATGCTGCTGAGAGCTGCTGAGCATCCCATTCTGTGCTGACCATCAAAGTACATTAAAAGGCCAAGTTTCAATTTGATTTTGTTTCGGTAAAAAATTGTTTAAAAGGGAGAGATATATACACACTTCCTTCTGCACATAAAAACAGAAGAGTGATTTGATTCCTACTGCAACCCACTGACCAATAACATTCACAAGGTGTAACTCAGAGCAGGCAGTATCTCATCAAAAAACCCCAGGCTTCTACTCCAATTCTGCCAGGTCATGAAGGGTGAATAATGGAAACTTCCATTAAAATTAGGAAGGGCTTTCTAGAGAAAGGGCTCACTTGCTTGAAGATTTGCATTCACAAGCTTAAAAAGGAGGAGGAATTTCAAACCTTGAAAGATAACGTGAAAAAGTGACCAACTGACAGCAAGAGCCATCGATTTAGGATGGACAACATCCAAATTACCAGCTACACAGCAGCAATTAAAGTCAAAAAGCACAGACGAAAATGCTACTAACTCACTTAAGAATAAACCTACTAAGCAGGCAATTTGTCAGTATTTTGGAAAACACGATCATCCTCATCTATGACGGAAGTCAGCTATGAAGCTGCTATTATCTGACCATCTGACAGTTAAGTGCCAAAGAGAAATGAATAAGAAAATACATGAGAAAAATTCATCTGTGGTGCAAAACATGCCAGATTTTGCTTTAGTGTGAAACCTGCTGTCACTAGAGATACATGTGAAACCTGCAAACTAGGAAAATCTGAGGCAGTCCACAGAATAGGGGGACACATTTCCTTTGAAATAAGAAAAGAAAGCTGTGCAAAGAGATCCGGAACCTAAACTATTTATCCAAGAAGTAAACACAACTGCTAGTCAATTTGAAATTCAAAAGAAATTTCCGACAAAATCATCTTTTCCTTTGGGGTATATCTGGGTAGCTATTTTTGTAACTGAGGTCACGAAAGGGCATATTAAAAGTATAACCAAAAAATCCCAGCAAGGAAGAGGAAGAAAAGATGACATGAGAGCTCTGGATTTACTGAACATGCTGTTTTCGTGCCAATGCTTTTTACTACCACAAGCTGCAGGAGAGGCCGGGAGAAGAGGGCATCTGCAGCCAGAGCCGCTGCAGCCCCTGACTGAGAGGCACAGCCTGCTGGGTCATTTGCGCTGACATTTGCTGTTGTAAAGTCCGCTAGTCCTGACAAAAGCGAGAGCCTGGAAAGCAAAAAAGAGCCTGTTTCATTGAGAAACATCATTTTGCAGATGCAATCAGGAATTAATGCTACTGGGAACACCAGGAAGAATCTTACTACTACTAGATTTTAAAACACATTTTAAAGGAGGGAAACACATTTTGAAGTAGGTGAGGACGAGAAGAGGAGGAAGTACGAGGTTTTATTATCATTTGGTTTACAGTAGGAGCCTCTAATGTCTGGGAGAAATTTAATGCATAAAGCCTAGCCAGAAACCAGTGAAAAATATGATGCTTTTGGAGGACAGCAGGAGAGGCTGACTGGCTGTGAGTGTGGCCAGCCACAGGAGGACAGATCTCATCGCCACACTGAGATAGAAGACAACAGTCGCTCCATGGTATTCAAAAAAACCTGACTTTGTTAGAGCCATCAGAAGTAAGCACAAAATACAAACCACTTCAGTACACTACTGTTATCGCTCTGCCTTTCACTAAGTGAAATATTTTTTCTTTGTAAAAATCTGCTACTTGTCTTTCTGAGAACTCCAGCCTTTTGTGGAATTTTGAAGCTATCCTTTGAACCAAAAAGTCACTTTTAATACTGCAACATGACCAAAGAATTCAGAAGTTGGAAGCATGCTGCTTTCTCTTAAAAAAACACTTTTCCACTAAGGATTTCCCAGCCCTCACCAACAGGAGCCACCAGGACATAAGGCTCTGTGGTCTATGGACGACTTAATACTAAGAAACACTCTGTGCTGTTCTGCCACCAGCAGAAGGGTATCCATCCATCCATCCATCCATCCATCCATCCATCCCCATGCCTGCTTACCAGTCCCCAAAAAGGGGACAGGACTCTGCCCTAAATTGAAGAATTACTAATGAAAATGACCAAGTGTAAGCCCTAGGATTAAGCTCTGTCTTCAGATCATTTGACCACCTTTTCACTCAGCCTGTTTCTATACTTCCAGTAAAATATTATTACATGTTACCCTTCTTGCGATCAGTGGTCTCCCTAGCTTTAATTTTTACCCACTTTTCTTCCCCTGGTAAATTTATTTTTGCCTGCAAACAAAGCTTCTCTGCACAGTCCACACTGGCAATACATTATATATGCCTACAGGTGGCCACAGATCTGGGGATGTTTCTGTTTCCTATTAAAGGTTTCTATAGCATTGGCATTTGTCACATTTATTGCTGAATTGGTTTCTTATTGCTTTATTCTCCCCTTTTATTTCTGTTCCCTTCAGCCTTTTCCCCGATAGTCACCATCTGTTTCTCTAATCAGTACATACCTTCCCCATACAAGTTCTTCCCTTGCCTTAACTCCATCCTCCTCGTTGTCTAACCTTTTCCTTTACTGCCTGAAGAATAACTTCCACTTCCTCTCCTCCTTATCTGGTACTTCCCTCCTCTTTCCACGCACGGTGCCAGAGGTTGCACAGCCCTCCACAACTCTTCTAACAAACACTTCTCTACCAAAACGAGCCAAAAATCCTCCCCCTCTAAGTCTCATCACAAGTCTCACTGAAGTGAATGGGGACACTTGAGCAAAGCCAGCAGGATCTGTCCCTCTGTGTTGTTTCACCATGGCAACATGGACCCAAGTTTCTGGGCCATCCAAGAAGGCCTTCACGGCCAAAGCTTTTTCACTTTTGTTTGTTTGTTTTACGCATGGCAACCATTTAACTTATTTAACCAGTTTTTCTCCCATTTGTCCATGTTGGTTCCCTGTGCAAATGCAATGAATACATGCATTCCAAGCCTAAGTAAAAAAGGCAATCATTTGTAACCAAGCACGCCCAAACTCAACTAAAAAAAAAAAAAAAGTCACAAATGGTTAACTACACAAGCAGTTCTATAAACTTAGGAATAGAACAGGTTTTGAAAGAGTTTATTTATAACCCTACTATTAAATATACATTTTAGCAGATTATTTTTTTATTAGATTACATTTATCCTCTGTCAATTCTGCGTGATTTGCACATGTACAGGTTGGAAAGCGACTAATAAGGTTAGCAGATATTAATGTGGAATTGAAAATTTGTATGTGGGTTTTTCACTGCCTATGTCCAATGCATATACATGAAATTCCACCACTCAGAACTCAAAACAGTAACTTGTTCATGAACTATTAAGGGGACAGATCTTGTTTTAGAAACAAAAAAGTGGTTTCGTTTTCAGGGAATATACGAATAGTAATAAACCTAAAAATCCTGACATATCAAAAGCCCAGGGATAAAGTAACTCTGATGTCCTGTGGTTCACATGCTGCTGTGCTTGTAACTGGACATTTCAACAAGTCACAGTTAAAGGCTATGGGAACTGGACAAGTGCCAAGGGAAGATGTTTCATGCCATTTAGCAATTGTGCCCCTTTATTCCATGTGACTTTTGTTTTAACATTTTGTTTATTTATTTTCTTATTAATGTATTACAATGTAGCCTGCCAAACTACAGGAAGCCGCAAAATACGCACAAATGACTCCATAAAAGATGAGAAACCATTCCACCTTTTTAGGAACTGCTTACTGAGGTCAGTTTTGTTACCTGGGACATATTCTGCCTACAGCTGAGCTGGCATGAAGCTCCAGTTTGGATGGAGATATCTATTCTCAGCATCATTTCATAACCAACTTTCCCTTCATCTTCCCAACACCTGAATTGCTGTGAGTGTAGATCAGAAAAATAAAGGTGTGACACCAGACACTGTGGAAGTTTCAGCTGAATAATCACTGCACAACACAGCAAAAAAGTTAGAGATAGTTTAGAGAAACAGGATAAAAACCATTCTGCTGTACGTTCCCAGGGCTTCCCTTCCCCCAAACACAGGGAGGTGTGTGCAGCTGAAGCTGCATGGGCTGAGGGGCAAGGTTTTGCTTACCAAGCGTAAACAAGAGAATAGCCTGGTACGGGATCAGGATGTGGGAGGTTTCAATAGGTGGAAGGGAAGGAAGTGCATTTGGGAGTCTTTCAGTGGAAGAAGCACACGACTCTTCCACGAGAACAACACTGGAACAGATTCCTTTTCATTAACAGCACAAATTCCTAGAGGTTACAGAGCCTCTACAGCAGGGAGTGCACGTGGCACTGAAGACAGAGTTTAGCAAGACCAACACCTTATACATTATTTGAGTACCGAATCAGAACTATTCTGCTTTAACATAGAGTCCTCAGGGACATCCAACATCAGAGTATGCCTGAAGGGAGTGGAGAAAAGAAAATGTTGGAATGCTGTACAGTTCTTATGCCATAACAGCTCAAGCAATCTGCAATCTAGTACCAGATTCAGCCACGTATTTGTTGTGCAACTCACAGTTATTCTACTCTCTCACAAGCCTAAAAGTCCTAACAGGACCTCGACGTGGCCACAGCAGCCCCCCCGTGACATCCACCTGGCAAGGCAACAGTTCTGCTTCCATCTTCTAGATAGACAGAAGAGCAATGACAAATTTGCACTGCTCTTATCAGGGAATACCAGTGGCACAATGAATGTTCAGGTAGCAGGAGGAGAGGAAAAGTAGAGACTTCTAGAAATGTGCATACATAAAGGCTGGGTTGAAGTTTTCATGGCAGCCCAAGAAATCTAAGAATCTCAAATCTACATTTAAATAAAACTCAGGTTCCCAATTAACCAGTATATCTCACCACAGCTAACAGGAACCAGGCTCATGTTTTTAAATGGGACTTGCTGCTTCTGAAAAGTTTAGCATGAAACAAAAAACACTTATAATGCATAGGAATCTTCAGACTGGACAAGAAGATCATAAACTGCATGAAACAAATCTCTACAACCTTTCCTTCTCATAGTTAAATTTTGTTTGCCTAATTACTTTATTTTTTATGGTTTCTAATTGGAAACAGAATAGTTTTCCTGGCACTGAACTATCTTACTCTTTACAAACACAGTAGCAGCCAACAACCTCACACAAATTTCACTTATCTTAAGTTTTACTTGGCTCAGTTTCTAATTGCACACCTAAACTAAATAGATAACAGCTCTAATGCACCTATCAAGGCAGAGATAAGCCCAGGGAAGGCATCTCCATGTGGAGAAGGAGCCACAGCAGGATGCAAAGTTACAGACAGCTCAGCAAGGCTCCTTCCACTCAGGGTAACAGATTTCAGCAGGTTCTTCTGCCAAGGAACACTTGATGCTGTTATTTTTTCAAGACTAAACTACAAAACCTTAGAAGTGTATCTAGAAACACTCTAGCTGGAAGCTAAATCAATCTCTGCTGGACATAAAATCTTGAAATGACCTCTATACATTTAGAAAAAGAGGTTTTGAACCCATGGCCTACAAATACCCCAAATTATCTGGGTTAACTGTGAGAAATCCACAAGGGGCAGTAATGAAAAGCAAGACTATGGCATTAAGTATAAATTTGCTATATAAGGATGCAGTCCTCTTGGGGGAGCAGCAGGGAAACGTGGTCAGCAAATTGGACAGGACTGAAAACCAGTGTTTCCCATTACAGGAGAACTGGACGAGGTGACACAAATCAGCTCTCCCCACTGCCACAAGATAATACAAGATGTAAATCAACAGTTTAAAATATTAACTACTGTGTACTTTAAAGTTAACCACACGTATTATCAAAATCCTGTTTGGGGCGGGGGAGGAAGTGTGTATTGAATTTTGCTCTCTAGAATAAGACGTACTCTGGAAATCAGCTAATTAATAGATTTCTTCAGGTTGCTAAACAAGAACACAACGTATCAAAAGTTAGCTGTTAGCCACTGAATTTCCAGATGCACATCTGTAAGTTAGGAAACTTCTCCCACATAAATAGGGAAGACCTGAAAGTGCCATAGTTAAAAGAATGAGTCAAAAGAAGCTTCCCTTTGTGTAGGAGTAATCTACTCTCTCCCTAGCTGTCTGCCAAATAACCAGTGCAATTTAATTTGTTGAGCAGAGGAACACATTCAGATCAAGGGAAAACTTTTTTATAAAAATTACCATTTATTAACACAGCAATGAGGATTTGTTTCAATCAAGATACAGATCACTGGCATGTTCTACTCAGAATGGAGATATGCTCCCATATAATTTTTACCATCTAGAATTTCCTGCCTTTCATTACCGTATTTTGTATTAAATGTATACATGAAGACTGTACAAAGCTTTGAACACAAGTTTAGGGAGATGGAAGGCCACAATAAATTCCTATATGCATATAAATAATTTGTGCAACATGTATGCCAGATGGAAATTACTGCACCTCATGACCAGAGTGAACCAAACCACCAGATCTACACGTATTCAGAAACACTGGTCATTTTAAACACTAACACGTCACATAACACAAGCTGTACATACTGGAGGAGTGACCTGGTCCATTAATGTAATAGCCTTACTATGAGAAAAGGCCTGTCTTTTCAAATACCACAATAGCTATTTTGTAAATCAAACCAGAATTTTGCTTTACTCAAACAAACTATTACATTGGTGATAAAATACAACCATAGTTCTCAATCACGTAGTGTCAAATGCAGCTATAGTCTAATAAATGACTTCTATGAACCTAAGGCAAAAGAGGACCCATCAGTCTTCCATCCACCTCCAGCTTCTTGGCAAAAAAACACATGTATTCAGCAGGTCTGCACTACACAGTAAGCTCACTGGATACTTTGGGATTTTTTTATTGCCCCTGACTCAGAATGAACCTACACTGATTTCCAACAGAAAATGCCATGCTTACCAAGGAAATCAGAGTATAAGTGAATTGCCATTCTTCTTCAGAACCATTAACGTTACCTTAC